>JAAMXP010001184.1:0-23594 GCA_019693395.1 Ettlia oleoabundans | reverse complement strand
CCCCCCCGCATTGCTATGCCTTCCTTCCTGTCCTGCCTGCTTTTTGAGCCTTCGGTCTTCCGTCAAAACAACAGCCCTTGGCACATACAACTGTGTTTGTTAACCAGCTGGGGTCACTGCAATACCATCTGATCACAAGCTATCGATGTAAGGAGACTAATGCAGCAGGACCAGAGGGGTGGGTGGTGGCGAGGTTATAAGATGTGCAATGGTGCGGACTGCTATGGAGTTTGGTCGTAGAGAAGCGTGGTCATAAACATCGAATCACAGTGCTTGGTAGCTGCACAGCGTGATAAGTTGCAGTGCCACCACCCTGTTGATTGTTCCTTTTCAAATGTGGTTGCTTTGAGCAGCATGGACGTGGAAACCACAGCTTGTCCTCCACAGCTGAGCTGCAATGATTGTTCATGCCATTCAGCAGCCTGCTTGCTACACCGTGGTGTAACCAGCAGTGTCAGAGTGTGGGTTATAGCGCAGGCCTGCCTCGTCAAATGGGGCCCGCTTCAGCTCTATGGCCCCTGCAGGCAACCATCACAAAGCAGGTAACCATCACAGGGCAAAGCAGCATTGAGCATGTCATTAGGTGAGACATGTTTCTCAGGCAGTACCCTGAAGTTTGACTGCTGGACGCGGGCAATTTGCAGAGAGTACAGCTCGTATGGCAAGCCAGGCCAGTCGTACCTGAGCAGCGGGATACAGGGGCTGGCATGCCCGCTGCCGCCTTGCCTGCCGCCACCCAACAACCTGTTGAGCGCTTTAGGAGCGGCATGACGTGGCCTCCGCTCTGCTGCCGGCCCATGTCGCACGTTGTGCCACCAAACGCCCCGCAACACTGCTCCAAACAGCGCCACAAGCAGGAGCGCCCATGCACCCGCTGCGCCATACAACATGCTGTGGTGCAGGGCTAACTGCCTTTCGCTGCCGGGGGCATCAGCATCGGCAACAGAGATCCCAGGCCAGCTGCGTGCGTACAAAGAATGTGCAAGCCACCTTTGCCCTCTGCCTGCCCCATGTTGCATTTGCACCTGCGGCTGTGACTGCGGTTGCTGCTGCAGCTGTGGCTGCTGGTTCTGACCATCAGTGTTGAAGCCGCCCCGCTCGGTGCCGCCGCTGCTTGAGCCAAAGGGCAGCTGCTGGCGTCCAGCTGGCAGGCGGCACAGGCGGCAGCTCTCCCTGCAGTGCCAGTGCATGTACAGCGGATCCTGCCAGCACAAACCCTGGTCAGCCCAACCCCGGCACTCCACCGTCCTGCAAGAGCAGGCATAGCGTACAAATGTGGGCATGCGTGCATGATGTGGTTACAGTCTACTTAGCCACATTGGGCATTGCAAAACAAACACTCTACACAAGTGAAATGGACCGGCCCTGCATGTACAGTGATATCCAGCTGCTGAGGATCGCATGCAGAATTTAACATTGCAGCCTGCAAACTGGCAAGGCAGAAGGGCACCGCAACAAATCGACAACACCACTGAGCACTCTTTCAATACGAGTACCACAGCACTGGGCCAGAGCGTGGTGACCAAGGGTGCTTGCAGCAGAGGCAGGGCGGGGGTGTAGCTCACGTGTCCTTGCAGATGCGCTGCGAGCCATGCTGCCTGCTGACCTCCAACTCTTGCAAGGCGGCATCCACCTCGCGCTCCAGCAGCCTGGCCTGCACCAGAGGTATGACACAAGCCCGTAACACAGATACGGGTGCTGAACGGGCTGGTCAAATCTGTGCTGAGCGATGCGACGTCCACCTCCTGCTCCAGCACCTGCACCCTCCACTGGTTGCACCAAACCTGCCGAATGGCCAAGCACACCTCCCTAACCGGTGCACAACTGGGACCCAGGACCACAGCATTGACTCAGCAGGGTACGAGTAAGGTGCATCAGTAGACTGTGTCAACAAGCAGGGACCTGCCCTGCACGCTCTTCCGTTACTCCAGCACACACTGCACGGTCAAAGCAGGCGGCAGCCACCGCGCCAGCCTGGCAGCCCCCCCTTATGACTGTTAGGAAAGGCATGAGCAGCGTGCAGCAGCATTCCCGGGCGTCTTGCTTGCCTTGCCACACTCCCGTTTCAGCTCATCACTGACGGGGCAGCTGACCAGGTGCCGCTCACACATGGCAGCATTTATGGTGGCTATCACGGAAATAGAAAGCAGTTCCTTGTACCGCTCTGGAACAGGCTGCACAAGGGAAGGGCAAGCCGAGGTGGGTGAGGCCGTTTTGCGTGCAGCTCGGGGCACTGAACTTGGGTCGGCGCAGGTGCCGGCACGCTCTTAAACCGCAATATGTGCAACACTCAGGTTAGCTGTACTTAAGCGTTGGTTGGCCAAGCCATGGACCACCACATGGCATGCACCCATGTATGTTTTGTGTAAGGTCATCCCCACAGACAGGCGCACAAGCAGGCGGCCAGCGCACCAGGGCTCTAAACTCCCCAGGGTGGGGTGGGTGCGGGAACAAGCCTCCCGAGATGCCTCCTGCCGCGGACTTGTCCTTCAGCGGCTGGTGCATGTGGGGCCACGGTGGGCACTGCATGCAGGGTGGTAGGCAGCTGGTGGGTGCAGTTAGGTCGTGGGGTAGTTTTGCAGTTGATATCTGCTGTCCTAACAGCAGGTGCAGCTCTCCCGTGATGCCTTTCATGTCTGGGATGCCCCGCAGCAGCTGAGCAAAGCATTCCAGTGCTGCCTTTTACTGCCACGGCAATGATACGGCCATGGGATCAGGCTATGGCCAAGCTTACCTGTGTGGCTTTGAAATGGAAGAACCAGTGCTTCTGGAAATTGTACGTCTTGCCTATCTCAAACAGCCGCCCGTAGTGCAGGATCAGCGGCTTATCTGCGGCGAAGGAGATTCGGCAGCAGGGGGAGGTTGGGAGTGGGGCTGGGTGGAGGTGCAGTTCTCAAACAACCTACAGCAGCCAGCCAGCATCATAAAGCTTCAAGGATGACAAGCTACTGTCAGACAAGCTCATCCACCATCATCTAATGAGTATTGAAAGGTGGCATGGCCATAATGCACCGACAGTGCCACAGCCGTGCCTGCTATCAGGGCATTGAGGCTTTGCCGATCCACAACCATATACTGCCGCGGCTAAGTGCCTGAACTTTGTGATACATTAAACAGTACCTCAGCCACCTAACTGGCTATCAACAGGTGCAGGACTAGCCTGGTGACTAGCCTCATGCCTCCCACCCACCCTGCGCTGTGTAGCCTGGGTAGAGTTGCGCCATGAGGTCCACCCTGTGCCACACACCAGCCACCGCAGCACCAAAGCTGTAGCCATACCTGCACATGACAATGGGAAGGGCAGACCCCCGAGTATGTCGCAATCACAATCAATCACACACATCAGCCCCAGACTCCCAGTAGTGTCACAGTGGCCAACCAGATCATATGTGAGTTTGAGGGTGCAGAATGTAGGTACATGCAGGAACGCCGTGTGCTCCATATTCTGTTGCAAACATGCTGCATATTGTGCTGCCATGCACTGACAGGTGGGAACGGTCCTGCCTGCCATGGCTAGCTAGAAGCACCCAGCTATACAGAAACACCCAGCAGGCTGCTCCTGACTGGCAGTTGGCGAACTCACTGCGCAGCAGTAACAGGCGTATAGCACCCACATTTCTGCAATCCAGGGCTTTCTGCCGGGCTGCTGTGCCCACTCATCTCCTGTCTCGTTGTAGGCCATCGGATCGTCACGCACCACCTGTGCGGCAGGTGGACAGCAGCAAGCCGGACGATGTGTGTGGTGGATGCTATAGGGAAAGCAGGAAGCGCCCCGCAGGAGGACAACTTCGCAAGGCAAGAGGTACATTGTAAGGCCTCCCATCTTATACAGCTGCGACTCTGAGGGCAGCATACTGGAAGCGGCAACCAAGGGGGCAGTAGCAGCACCAGCAGCAGAACAGCAGTGAGGTACCCCACCTCACTGTAGTGCAGCCACAGGCGCGCTGTGGAGGCCAGGTCATCACGTTGCATCAGCACCACACCGCTAACCTGGTCGCCCCGCCTCCCACGAGGACCTGCAACCCTGCCCGCCAGCTATTTCAAGCTCTCTAGGGACAGGAATTGTGAGCATGCTGGCTGAGAAAATGTGGGAGCAGCTGTCAGGGTGCAATGCAGCAGTTTTCAGTGGGCATTGCGGCAAAAATGTCAGTGTCCCGGCAGACGATGCCAGGATAAGTGAAGCGGGTCAACGTCAATGGCGAGGCGCTTACGCCCTTTCAATGCCCACCACCCACCGGCGAAGGAATCCTGGCGGGGCGGTATCTCAGGTATATGCGTCCCTGACAGGTTGTTGTTCACGCCCTGCATGTAGCCAAAGTGCACGCTGACAGCCCAGCCACGCTCTGCATATGGCAGAAAGAGAGGGGCCAGGTGGATGGCTGTGGGACTGCCAGCAGCTCACCAGTAGATAGGCTGAGGGTGGAATGGTATGGAAAGTACTGCACATTGACAGGTGAATGGAAGGCACACCAGGCTGCCCCAGCTGCCCAAAGACTGCAGCAATCCCAGCAGGCCATCCCAAGCTGGGACTGGACTTTTGGCGGTCCCTGTAAGACATCCTCTCCCGTGCATTGAGCTACTTGCTGCCACAGCGCACCTGCGCCATACACGCGCCCCCAGTCGGAAAAGCTGTCCCTGATAATCATGTCAGGATCAATCACCAGCACCCACTCCTGCTTGGGCGGTGCCTGGAAACAGGAGGCGCAGCACACAGCCCAGGACGAAGCGTCAAAGATGAAGTGCTTGAAGTTGAAAACAACAATTCAGGTGGATCGAATGAGCAGTGACGGCTGAGGAGAGCTGCAAGTTTAATCACAATACCTCTTGCAGCCAGTGGACAATGGCGGCAGGCTTGTTGTATGCCTGCAGTATGTCATGTCAGGCTCAGCCTTTGGGGTATCTCAGATGATATGCCGACCGATATCTTCCAGGTAATGTTTTTTCTTGCACAGAAACTACATGCAGGAACTTGCCAGGTACGTGTCGTTGTTGTGGGGGTTGAAGGTCCAGCTGCAGTGTTCAAATGGGCGGGCAGTGCGAGGGTGAGTGGAGCAACACCGCACGTTGGCAAGCTAACATCCCTCTTCTGCAGCTGGGGCATGATCTGTTTGCACCAGGAGATTATCGGGGCAGATGGGAGCAGATGAGAGCACCCACCTGGGAGCAATGTGGGTGGGCACCAAATCCATATTTGGGTAAGCTGCCAACGCCTCAGGGCTGCAAGTCAGGAGCCTGCAGGGGATGCCAGATCACAGCAGGCTTGTTGGATTTTCTGACGTTGCCTGGACAAGATTCAGGAACGCAGGCATGACAGCAGCCACTCACACAAAAACCATGAATGTATAATATACAGCCAGATGGCATGCGCCCACACCTGGTGATGGGGCCAGCCACCCCCGCTTTGCGGTGCGAGTAGACAACGGCAATGCTTTGCCAGTCCATGTAATCACTGCATGAAGGAATGCTTCACAAGAAGTATTGGAGCAGTGACCTAATTGCTAATGTGCTAGATCCAGGTGGAGTGATGCGTACCTGCACTCTGCCACGAAAATGGTGTGCGGCGCGCTAAGGCCGCTGTGCGACGCCGCAGTCGCGGTCGCCGGCAGCGGCACAAGCAGCAGGATGGAGGCTACCGCGCCGCACATCAGGTTTGCACGTGCAAGTTGATAGTTTGAGCACCGCATTGCAGTAGGGTGCGCAGGGGTGGGCACAGCTCCGTGTCGGAAGGCGCAAGTTGCGGAAGGCGCTCCGCTGTACGGCTCAATCACTCAGGCAGACTTGACAATGCGACAATTTCCTAGATCTGGAGGGTAACCGCTGCTTGTTCCACCCAAACCTGTGTCTATACACCCAGTCAACAAAGGTGGGCCTAGACGATAGCTGTTGTACTGAAATGAAAGAACAGGTTTGAAAAACCATGTATTCAAACGATGGATGCTTCTCGGGTTCTCCGAACTCCGGCCACCGCAGTACGGCCGAGCCGCACGCGTACCGCCCACGTTGTTGCAGAAGCAGCCTCATGCTCGGGGTTGTGCGCACTTGTGAGACGTTCCATAGCCAGTATAGTGCATGGCTCCGCCTTAAAGCGCTCCGTGCTTGCCCCTTGCCATCTGACTGCCCGCGGCCCACCTTCGGCAACAGAGAACGTAGACAGCGTTGTATTAGAGTTCCCGTGTGGCAGATTTGCTGGAATCGACAGCTCTGCACTACCTGGAAGCGCCCCCCACTGGCCGCAGCAGGCAGCCGGTGGCGCCGCCAGCCATGCCGAGCAGGCAGCTGGGAGTAGTGGTGTTCCTCTGCACAGCCTGCCTGCCGGCAGCCTGGGCAGAGCACTACGTGGTGTGCACGTCGGACAACCCTCCCATGTGCGCTTGCCACGCCTGCATCAGCTGCATGCATGTGGTAGCCTGTCGGCCCCTGGCCGGGGCAGCCTTTTGCAAGCTGTCGTGGTGCACGCCGCCCAGGTAATGCTAATAGCTTTCTGACGCATGCCCCACAAGTGTGCTGGTGTTGTTTCAGGTCGACGTGCAGGAGTTTTGCCAACCCATCCACGTACAGCGGCTTCGACATTGAGCTGTTCAGACGCAGCGCACAGCGGCTGGGCTGGAAAGAGAGTGAGCTGCTGTCAGTCTGTTGCATGCAGCACCGTTGCATGGAGAGGCACTCGCAGGCTACTATGCTGCGCTGCTTTCGTAAGTTGCCGGGGGTCTTTCGCTGCCTGTACTCTATAATGTCAACGCACCTCACTGCTGCCCCGCTGCAGCCAGCGACAAGGCGCAGCCGGGCGACACCTACGAATTTGTATGCATGCCTTTCAGCGACATGATTGATGATTTGACAGCCCTCAACGGCACTTGCAGCATGGCCACCGCGGGCATCACCATCAGCAGCGAGCGTGAAGGGCGCGGCATCCAGTTCTCCTACCCCACCTACCGCTCCTCATTGTCCATCATGGTGTATGCCGAGGAGAAGCACGACACCGGGTGGTTCTTCTTGCGCCCATTCAACTGGACGGGTGAGGGGCAGGGGCACTAGCGCGTGTGCCATCGGGCGGGGGTGGATGGGCAGAATATAAATCATGGCAAATGAGGGCATTGTCGGCCTTGCCGCTGGTCATTGTTGTCCCTCATCCGCGGCATGACATGGTGCCAGTTGCAGCAACGTGCCTGGCCAATGCTGCTCCTATTTGCTTACCGATCGCGGCCCAACTTTGGTAACCCTACCCTGCAGTGTGGCTCGCCATTGCGTTGACAGTGATGGCCATCCCCGCCATCACCTTCATCACTGAGTTCATCTCTATCGAGGTGAGCTGGGACTGCGCAGCTAGTAGGTAGTATGCATCCATCACAATTCAGCCCTATTACTGTATAGTAGTATGCAATTCTGCAGTTGATGTTCGGGCATCATGGTCCTGCATGGTTGTGGTCTCAAGCGTCGACAAGGTGTGGCACTGCCGTTGCTTGTGCAGGGGCGCATCCGTCGGCGTGACATGATGCCGGGCCTGAAGGAGGCCTCGTGGCGCAGCATGTGGACAATGATGCTGCTGGTAAGGACAGGGGGCCGGCACCTGCATGGCTAGCACAGCCGTCGTCTTGCGCTTCATTGTATGTCGTTGGTTGCTGGTGCCACCCTGTTGCCCTGCAATTGCCCTACCCCCTGTAAATGTGTCACACAACCCTACTGTTGCTGATCGTGTTGGCAGGAGCCGTTCCAAGTCACTGCCATCTCGTCCCGAGTGATTGCCATCATTTATGGGTTCCTGGCGACTGTGCTGGTCAACACATGTATGTGGTGCTGCGTATGCATGCATACACCTCTGCGTCCGCCACTGCAAGTCATTTGCAGTGCTAAAAGCTTCCTGTTTGCATGCTGTCGGCACTGTTGCAATTTCGTCGAAATATCATTCTGCTGAGCGCTTGTTGCCTGCAGACTGCGCCAATCTGGCAGCTGCGCTGACTGTAAGCCAGCTGGCCACCAGCATCAGGAGCGTAGATGACCTGAGGGGCAAGGCTGTGGGCACTGTTGGCGTCTACATCCCTCGCATGGCCAAGCTTGGAATTGCGGCGTCAGAGCTGCCTTTTGAGGTACATCTTGACATACCTGTTCATCGCAGCGACTGTTCAACAAACTGACTTTCAAGTTGAGCATTATATCAAGTCCGCAGCGCATCAAAAAGCCTCTGCTAGTGCCTGTGACCATCTGCTGTTCCCTGATTGATGCACGCAGAGCATTGATACCGCGTTCACCGACTGGGTGCCCAAGCTCCGGCAGGGCATCCTCGTCGCCACAGCCATCGACGAGCCTGTGCAGCAGTACGTGGCAGCTCTGGGGGGGTGTGACCTGAGGCTCGTCGACTCGTTTGCCCCCTTTGACTTTGGGATGGCGTTCCGAGTTGGCACCAATTCAGCCCTGGTTGACTCTTTCGACGAGAAGATTTTGGGGCTGCAGGAAGACGGCACAGCTGAGCAGGCAAGCTTACTTGGGCGCTGTGTTGCTCATTATTCGCCTCAAGGATAGTGCTGGACTGTTGTCAGTCACTGTTTAGCCAGCCGAAAACGACTTGCCTCTCCATGAACTGCACCTCAGGCTGATATTCTGCTGTGCAGCTGCGAGCCACATTCATCGCTATTCCACGTACTGAGTGCAACAACAATGTGGATGACAGCACCTCGATCACCTTCAGCCAGGTTTCAGGTGAGCTGGCATGACTCAGTCAGGGTGTCTACTCAAATCACCAGTCTGTGCAACCATCTGTTTAGGTGTCGGGCATGACCACTTCTAATCTTGCACGCTGCTGTGTATACCTAGGAGGGTTTCATGCCGCTACAAGTTGCAGTCCTAAGATGTGCCTCATGACACACACACCTCTGCCGGTTGGCTGCAGGCCTGTGGGTCATTCTAGCTGCAGGCTTTGCCCTGTCCCTGCTCTGGCTTCTGGGCCTGCGGCTGTGGGTTAGGCATAAGAAGCAACGAGCTGCTACGCTTGCCGCTAGTGCAGCAGGCGTCAAGGCAGGCGGCACACACCACCATGCTGTTCGGCAGAGCTCCTCTCGGCCCCACTCTTTCAAGGCAGGGGTGGGCTTCCGCCAAACTGTCTCCATTTATGGCGCACAGGTGTGAAAAGAAATCTGTTCCGCATTCTGCTTCGTCTTGATGATTTGATGCATCAGTGCAGGGGTGCTGTCCTGCTTGAGGTGGGTCACCCTGCTGTGTTGCCTGAGCGCATGCAACCATCATGGTTCTTGCCGCATTCACTGCATGCAGATTGGCGCAGCTCGGCGGGAGGCCGAGGCGGCCGCATTGGAAGGCGGCAACATACAGGGACCGGTGGTCTTGGACGAGCTGGCACTGGGACCAGACAGCTTGTGCGGCAGCCCGGTGACCCCCATGCCTGGGGAGCAGTCTGTGGTGCAGCTGCTGGCTCACGTGCGGGAGCTGTGTGATCGCATGGAGGCGCAGGCGGGCACCTCCTACATGGACGGCGGGCAGCGGGTGGTGGATGAGCGCATAGAAGAGGTACCAGAGCTGCCAAACAATGTGTAGCAGCCTTGCCTCGCATGGATCTGCAAGAAGACAAGGGTTGCGTCCTATCAACAGGGCCAGGAAACCCTGCCATGGTATTGGAATCTACACCCAACCAGGTTGTATTGCGTTTGTATCACAACCTTGTCAGCATAAAGGCAGAGTTCTCTGCTGTTTTCTGTCTATTGACCTCCACTCGCATGCTGTTCTTGCCCCACATCACTGCCCATAGGCTGCTGCCTCTGCTCATTGACGATGATTTAATAGGTCGCTGTGAGCGTAATTTTTCCAAGCAAGTGCATCACTGGCCGTGCACCAGCCCAGTACACATCGATTACATTCCTATGTAGTGCCTGAGATTGATGCAATGAACTGAACCCGGGGTAGAATGTTAATAGCCAGGCATAGAGCGGCGGCACAGCAAAGCGGAGGCATGGCGGCAGCAGTACAAACAGAGTCCCAGACCGCGCTGTGGCCGATCATCTATCATTGCATCTGCTATTATATCTCATAATAATAACAAAGCAGTAAGCTGCAGTCTGCAGAGGCGGAGGCACCTTCTACCGAAGGTCATGGCGCAGGAAACCGCACAGCAGCAAGCTCCACAGCAGCAGCAGCTCTATCCCCCGCCGCCTCCATTCTATCGATTGTATCGCAGCGATGCCGACGGTAGCGCGGACCGCCCGCTGCCACCTCTGCCGCCGCCGCCGGTGGTGGGCAACTATCAGCAGTTTGCCATTGCTGACTCGGTACGTGGTCCATTGACTCGAGATGGAACTGCTTTTGGTACATATATGCTCGAGCAGGCTGCCAAGGTGCTCTGCTCAGCACACGGCCGCCCCTGTCTGGCAAACCGCCAGCTGACCCCCTGTATCGACCCCAGCTCGTTTAGCAACCCTGCCAGCGTGCTACTTTGCCCCTCCTGCAGACTGAAGTGGTGCTGCCGCCCTTGACTGGCAAACGGCTGTACGAAGTGAAGCCAGACGGCAGCATAGGTGGGTGACAACCCTCAACTCACAGTAGAGCAGCACCTCTTGTTGGCCCAACCCCGGCTGCCGGGCTACCCACGCGCTTACTGTGGGTCGTGCGAAAAGAGTGGCGCCTGCAGCCCAGCATGTGTGATGGATGCAAGCACCAGTTGCGTCACTGATGCCTTTTCTACGCTGTTCCATACCCTGCATGCCCGTCTAGTATGGGCGACCCAAGCAAAACATTACCTGCAAGCACCCTACGGACTTGTGGATGGGTTTGTTGCAGATTTCAAGGCGCAACTGCTGGTGCTGCACCGCGAGCTGGCTGCCAACATTCTGGAGCTGCTGAACGTGCTGGTGGAGAAGCCAAGCATGTGGGCACGCCAGGTGGGCTGACATTGCGCTATAACCATAGTGGGAGCATTGACGATTGTAGTGCCCCAAGGAAGGAAGCAAGCTGGTTCACGGCCGAGTCGTAACATGACGTAGCCACAGCAGGCACAGCAATCAATCAGTTTGTGCTGCTTGACAAGGCGCCTTTACATTCGACTGAAGGGTGTGAATCTTGGTTCAGATCGATACCAAAGGCTTACGACCAGTTCCATGCCTAACACCCCAGGGGCTGTAGGCATTCGGTGCCTGTATTGCTAGCCGGCTCGCACCAGCTTGCAAAGCTACACATTTTGCCACAGCTGTGAGCACAGTCTGTGGCTGGCCATAGGATATCAGCTTGCCCGCCAGAGCTGCACACGTGTCTCGCAGAGCTCTGGCAACGGATTCAAAGCAAGTCAACCCATGCCCCGCCCGCCTGTCCCTGCATGTAGGTGGAGAACACGTCGGCAGTGCTGCGCAACATGCAGCACCTTGCCAACCTGCTGCGACCAGTTCAGGCGCGGCAGACGCTGCTGCACACACTCAACGCTGAGCTGGTGGAGCGGCGGGCGGCGGCACAAGCTCTCAGGTGCAGGGGCCAGGCAGGGGTGTATATGTTCTCAAGCGTGCGCAGTGCCGACTGCTTGACTGCATGGGCACCTTGCACCATCCTTGGTTGTTGGGACACCCATTCCAGCTGCTCAAGTTGACCTTAAAATGATTGTTGCCATTGTTGTGCATGCTGCGCTGCTGCAGGGATAGGGTGGCGCAGGCGGATGCAGCCATGTCTGGCAGCGCAGCAGAGCTGGCAGCGGCGGCAGCAGAGCTTCAAAAGGCGGCGCAAGCGGGTCTGACGTCAAACAGAGGCAGCTAGGCCTGACACCGCTCTTGCTGCTGGGAATACATGGCTTGAGGGTTACAGCAAGGATAAGCGACAACCGAGTGTGACTAGCTGCACAGCCTGTTGAGCAGAGACATCAGCAAAGCACTGAGAATGGAAAACAGGAAGTAGGAGCAGAAATGACAAAGGAAAGAAGGAAGTATGAAGGGCACGGAAAAATGGGTACAAGTTTGTATGATTTATACTGCATGGCACAGGTATAGCGTCGGATTCATGGTGCTGGTACATCGCCATGCGAGGGTTGAGAGGGTGACAGGAAGCGCTTGAGTGTGCCCTGCTTCATCCCAGCACCGCTGCCAGCAGGACGCTTCCGACCGATGCCATTGCCGCTGCCACTGCCGCTGCTCTTGCTGGCCTGTATGGCGGTCAGGATGCGTTGCTGCTCAACCACATCAATGGCAGCCAAGTCCACCAGCTCACAGTCTGGTGCTCCTGATGCTGCTGCCTGCCATGCTGTTAACTCGCTGACTGCTGCTGCTGCTACTGCTGTGGGCAAGGAACCAGCTGCCTGCAGCATGCCCCGCACAGGCACATGCAACGTCCCGCTGCCGCCATTAGCGCAAGCAATGATGCCAGCAGGGAAGCCCGGCACAGCACAACCTGCTGCAGCACTGCGGGTAGCTCCGGCACCAATCAAATGCCCCGCCGCATCAGCAACTGGTGTGCCTGCTTTTAAAGCAAACCCTCCACTGCTACTGCTGCTACCGTCACTGTTGCACCGGGTTCCAATGCTTGGAAGGGTTCCCATGGCTGGACTAATGTCACAGTCCTGCACCCGCTGCGGCAGCTGCCAGCTGTTGCTTGCTGCATCAGGTGCATCGCTGGCAGCACTGAAGCCGCTGTTGCCATCAACCTCCGTTGCTCCGTGGTCCCCTTCTACCTCCGCATCCTCCTCAAATGCTGGGCCCCTATCTTCGGCCGTCTGACACGCCGGCTGCTTCAGAAAATAGCAGTCCAGGCGGGACCGGTCGGCTGACAAGTCCATCAGATCGGCAAACCGATCCACAATGGCACGGCTCTTGGCTGAATCCCCAGAGTTGACTGTGGGGATGAGCTTGCGAGGACGCAGCGCACGTACACAGTCCCTGCATCGAGGAAAGTGCAAAGAGACAGCCTTTCAGGTGATAAAGCGAAATTCGTAACTTGGGGACCAGGGCTTGCAGGCAGTCCTTTCTTACCCAATCCAAAACATCAAGCGGATGTGCATGATGACGGTAAAGGCATGCATGCCGCATTGGATCCATGGCTGAGGCAAGCCTCAACCCCACCTGCCCCCCACCCGAGCACTCACCTGAGTTCTGTGTAGCTGCTGTGCTCTGAGTAGGGTATACCCACCAGCGTGACACACCCCTCTGTGCGCACATCCAGCCGACCCTTGGGCCTCCAGGACCATCCTGTGCACACAGATGATGATCAGGAGGATATCACGCAATGGAAGCAGCTGAGTACCTAGTATTGTGGGCAGCAACATCACTAGGGCAGCAGAGTTGGCATGCGCCTGACAGAATCAAGAAAGAAAGAGCTAACGACTGAGAGGGGGAGAGCACACTACCAATACATAAGGTGGTCTGTCCAAAATGGGGACGTCGCATGCATGTGATGCCTGCTGCAGGTCAATGCGCGCCAGGCAGGCAGGCAGGGCAGGCAGGCAGGCAGGTAGGTCAGGTCGGGTGAGGTGCCTGCGTGGCGCACCTGTGGGCCTGATGGCCACAACCCGCTGCCAGTGAGTGCCTGCTATGCGGTCCGCTAATGCCTGAGGGTGCAGCTGCTCGCCCATGCCCAACACGTGGATCTGCATTGAAGTGACGCCAAGGTAATAGGACGGGAAGAAGGGTTCAGTTTCAGTGGAGAGATTGATGGCAGTGTTGGTGGATCAGAGCTCTGGTGGCAGCTGTTTTCCCAGCCCAGCGGGCACAATGGCTGTGCCTGCCAGGAGGTTCTGAATGCCTCCCTGCCAGTGTTATTCCAGCAAACCGGCAAGCCACAATAAGCAGGCAGCACACCTGCGCCTCCTCAGGGACGTCCGTCAGCAGCACCAGCCACTCCGACGGCAAACCCAGCAGGCGCAGCAGCTGCCACGAGCGGCAGGGAAGGCGGCAAGGCAGGAGGTAGCGGACAGTGAGCAGTGAAATGAAAGTTTGCTCATTGAACTTGAGCAAATTTAAGTCCAAAATGAAATGAAAGTTTCACGCGTCTTTGAGCAATTGCTGGGTTGTAGGGTGTACCCTCCAGAGTCGGCGGCGGTTGGCTGATGCACGAGCTGGCATAGCGTGCATGCTTCGCTCGACATACTTGGCCAAAACACAACGCACCTTGCGCTTTGCAGGGGTGCAGTGCACCCGCCATCCTAGTGCGTGGGCGGCCCCCAGGTAAGCACGCTCCTTGCCAATGTGATAGCTGCCCAAGGCAAACAACACAGCTCCTGCAAAAGACGAAAGCAAAACTGCACAGATGAGGGCGCAGCGGGCAGCAGAGTGCAGCTGACAAGGGTACAACCAACAGGTAACCTGATGATCTCTGACCCCAGCTGCACTTGCCAGAACTCTATTCTGGTTGTAGAGTAACAGACCCACATAGGATTGAGCAGTAAATGCCCCACCGCAGAGCTCCACACAAAAACACACATGCACGTAAACACAAACTCCGCTGAGGCAGCTTTCCACAATACTGCTCGGCAGTAACAGCGGCAGAGCCTCACCGGCCGGGCCCGTCGCGGCTTCCCGCTGCAAGAGCTGCACCATCAGCTGCACCGCCTCTGCCTGAGGGGGAAAGGTCCACTTGGGCATGCAGTATGTTGTGTCCAGCATGAGTATGTCCACCTGCTGACCCAGGAGCGCGGGGTGCGCCTCCATGCCAGCCTGCCAACGCATGTCACCAGTGTGCAGGATGGTGGTGGGGGCCTGCGGGGAATTAGCAGTACGATGCGGGCATAACTAGGGTTGCTAGATGGACGGCTGGTAAATGTGAAACACAGGACTAAGATGCCGCACATCCACAGGCCCGTTTTATTTCTCTTCAGCTGGTTGATATGACATACTGCAATTGCTCCAACAGAGAGACCAAACTGCAGAGAATCATTCAACAGGATGCACTGCCACCTACGGCCATGGTGCACCTGTCTCTTGCTGCCTGGTCCGGGAGGCACTTTGAACAGGAGCATGGCGGCGCCGGGGCAGTGGTTGGCATCCAACGCTACCACTTCCACCTGCATCACCAGGCAGCACGATAAAGATTATATTAGCCTAAACAAGGCACCAGTGCCTTTCGACAGCCAGATGGCTGTTAGAAAGTTGTAGGATGCAACAGTCAATGCAGGGCGAGGCTGAATATATATCACCAGCTGGCTGATACGCCGAGAGTTGCAAGACAGCAATGGCAGCAAGGCCCCAACCGGCATATGAGCTGCCACACCGCCGCTAGCCCGGATTTGCACAGCCAGGCACACGCGCTCACCCCGCATATGACAATGGGCTGATCCAGGGGCAGGATTCGTATCACATCTTGTCGGATGCCCATGTCGTGACGCAGCAGGCGTGCAGTGACTGGCGAGCAGTAAATAGGGCCTGCGGGTGTTGGATGGGCAGGCTATGCTCGGCAGTTCGGTCGCGTATGAGGGAGGAAAGCCAGCAACAGCAATGCTAAGCTTCCACACCTAGCCTCCCACCTTATCCAGCAGCTGCAGCCCGGCAAATAGCAGTTACATGCACATCAATCGATCAAAACGGTCAACCCACCTGCGCTGAAGCCCTGCGTCAGGCCTGTTGTGTGGTCTGAGTGCGCATGCGTGAGGAAGTAGGCGCGGCAGCTGGGGTTCTGGAACCGGAACCCGTCGACTATAAATGGCGTGCCAGGCACCCATTTAATGCTCTCTACCTGGGTCGCCATATGGGCCCAGCGCTGCAGCGATTACAGCACTGAGGTGTGCAAACCAAAGCTGTGCTGATGCAAGGGCAGTTGCTTGGCGCCGCTGGCAAGCACCCTGTCACTGGTGCCGGCTGCGTGACTCACATGGGCGCGCCACCTGCAGGCAGCGAATATACATCTCCCTCATATCAGCGCTGAGCAACTATCAACAGCAACTGTCATCGCTGTTGTCCTTAGCGGTAGTGCCAACCAGCCCTGCATCACTTGGACAGGCGCAAAAAACAACCTGCCGTGCCTCGGGCAATGTTTCTGAAAACTCCACTCACCATCGCCTTCATCAATGTCGGTATCCCCTTCTTCCTCTTCCTCCTCCTCCTCCTCCTCCTCGTCCTCCGCTTCAGTCAAGTCTGCAGGACAGAGGCAGGCATCACTCACCTTGACACTAGGGTGAAAGTGCCGACACGGAGCTACGTGCAATTATGGGACCATTCGCCAATGGTAAAACATGAGCACAATGATTAAACGCATACGAGCAGTGGTAATAATCAGCTATTGAAAGGGCCCAGGGATGCGGAAAGACGGGTGCAAGGTCGGAGAAATTATCTTGAAAGCAGCAACAGCGGCGGCACCCGCCTTCGTCAGAGGTCAGCCCCTCCTCCTGCTCCGACTCTAGGTCGTCTTGGGTTGCAATCACACCCAGGGGTTCCTCGTTTCGATTGTATTCGCGCACTTCTGCCAGCTGCAAGAGGACGGCAGCAAGGCGAAGCGATCAGAACATGTTCATAGTCGTCTGTTGGTTGGCGCCAACGCTCCCTCGACCCACCCTACCTCTTGAGTGATTTTGGCCTCCTGGGCAACGATGATTGCCACCTCGTCAGGTTCCTTGGTAAGCTGCTCAAGCGTGGGTGGCGCAAAGGAGGGAACCACGAAAAACGAGGACATGACGTACGTAGGAAGCGGCATAGTCACAAGCGGCAGCCATTTAAGGGCCAGCAATCTTTCCGGCGCCAGCGTGGCGGGCGGGATGTGGACAGTAGCGCAAAGCGCAGCGCAAAGAACGAGGCAGGCAACACTGAAGCCGGCAAGCAAATCCATATTTTTGGGTTGGCAAGATTCTAACCATTGCAAGGCATCATAATCGCTGATGGATTTGCCAGTCCACTGAGCATGCATTCCAAAAGCAGGAATGCAGGTTTAGCCAGGACATAGTGTGCCAAGAAGTTTCGCAGCGGATGACCGGCCTATCAAAGCACATGCAGACCATATTTAGAAGCTGATCATTGAGCACCAGCACAGCAGCAATATGAGTAGTTATCTCACCGGCTCTTTGATTAAATAGAGCACCATCAGCCATACTGACCAACCGCAGAACATGCAGGGGTCATCTTTACCTCTGCAAGCCCCGCCTACTGAGATCTAAAATCGTCCCCTTGCATCTAGAACCACCAGCAGCGGCCAAGCTTGCCTGTCAACGTAATAGACCCTACGACGCTGACTGCATCATGCAGGCTCGGGAGCTTCACCGCCATCCCTGGTGGAAACTTTGTAGGAGACTAGCCAATGCATACACGTTTTGTTTCCCTGCAGCGATAACACCTAACGAATTCGAAGTGCAACATGTATAACACGGCAGAAGAGTTAAAATAAAGAGATGGCCTCGGTTGGCCAAGGCAGCGGTGGTGGGTAGTGTTGACATCATGCTGCTGGGCATGTCATGGCATGTCTCGCAAGTTCGATGTTGCATGAGCCGTATGCAACACATCAATCATCGCTTCACCTCAATTCACCGCCTGCGCCGGCTTCCAGCCAGCCACACAACGGATTGGTGCATCGCTAAATTGGAAGGGCTCCGCAGGTTTTGTTTCTCGCTACCTCTGGAATAGATCAGCGATCACAATATTGTCTGGGCGGCAGCAGGCGGCAGCTGGTTGGTGCCATGTCGTTGGCAGCTGCGGCGCTGTTCCTTCCACCGCCGGGCACTGTGGTGCGGCTGTTGCGGCTCAGTGGCTTTCCCATACTTCGGCAGCTACAGATCGAAGAAGCGCTCCTCAGGCAAATACAGCACTTTAATGCAGCATTGTGGCGCGACTCTACTGGCAGCCCATGCACAACTTTACCGTTGGCTGGCTCCCAAACTGATGACCAACTATGAAGCTGAGTCGCTGGCACGATGCATTGCATGTTCATTGCCGCTTCTTGCCGCATTCAGCTGTATGCAGATCGACGTCGCACAATTGGTTCGTCATCAACGATGGCACGCCGCAGCCATCAGTTGTGCTGGGCGTCAGTGGGTGGGTGGTGCTGCTGGCATCGCCTTGGCTAACCGGGTTGCACTGCACAGCTTAGACCCTTACCTGCCTGTCTGGCCAGACTCCTCACTGATTGAATGTCAAGCGCCCCTTGTCACACTTGCTTGCTGAGATCGCGTGATTACAATGCTCCTCTGCTGCTGATAATAGATGTTAGCATATGCTTCCTCCATTAGCTGCAGCAAACCACACCAGCTGGTACACTTGCCAGCAGCAGCAGCACAGCGTGTGCCGTTGATAAAGCGGTTCACAGGGGGTGGCACAGGCAAGAAAGAGTTATTGCTGCTGTGTCAGCTGTCTGTTTGTACCTTTGGCTCTCACTGTGTCTAGATGGAAACCCTTGGTGGGGAGACTGGCGTCCTGAAAAATCCTCTCGCCGGTGTTTGGCCATCTCTTGGTTGTTGCAAGGTTTGTTTTCTGCCGTGTCTATGCCATGTGCAGTGGTGGTGGATGCCGACACAATCTTTACGGCGTTGATCATGCAGCAGCAGAGCTTACCAGGTGTTGAGGGTTACCCCCGCCCAGTCATGAAGGTGGGCTGACGGCTGCTTGGCTTCACACTCCCGCTTGTATGCTAGCCTGTATGTATATGGTTGTATGTTGCTCAAGCTCACAGGCCGCTGGGTTCGTCTCAAACCCAGAGGTTAACACAGGGACAGGGACAGGCGTTCCCTAGCCACATACCTGTCTACACAAGCCAATGCTTACATCCCTCCGCAATGATTTCTGTAACCTGCAACTCGCACTTAACCTACTCGCCCCACTTGCCGTCGGTCAGTGCACGTGCTTCTGTTTCCTGTCGCTGTAGTACACGGAGCAACTGTATGGCAGTGTGTTTGGGGAGCATGGCGCTTTCCGGCTGCGGGAGAATGGTGAGCGGCAGTCCGCCTACCCGCTGCATGCACTCATTGATTACATTGCAGCCCAGTGCTGTTGCTTGTTGCTGCCTAGCTTTTCGAGCTCCACTCAGCTTCGTTTGTGTCCGTTGCAAGTGGCCATCGACCGTAAGAGCCGGCTCTCCAGCCTCCTTTCCTGCCCTAACCCAATCCTGTGGCGCTATGTCCGTCTCAACGTCTCAATGTCATGCCTGCCTATCACCTGTTGCAGACTACTGCTTTGCCGACAGAAAGTTTGGCGGCAACGCGCAGGCCATCACAAAGGATAGGTACAACTTTGCTTCCCTTGATCATCCCTGTGCATGTTGAGCTATGCTGCCACATGTGTTGCGGCATCAACCCAGCGGTGTGCCTTGGTGTGTGTTGGCGCGTGCAGGCATTAACTGCAAATTTCCATTACTGAATTCGTGTCTGACAGTTTGCCATGCCTGCTGTTTGTTGATGCCAGGTGGCTGCACCACACATCCTTTCTGTGGGACTTCCAAGAGGAGCGAATGGCTCTTCTCAGGCAGCCAGCCAAGCAGCCAGAGTACCGACAGGTGCGACAGGGCTTGCTCTGAATGCTTTACATCTTCCGCCTGCTGGAAGGACATTGATGCCCTGCTTCTTACCCAGCGCTACCTGCTAGTCTGACATCTTGACTCTGTGGTCACTTTTGCTGTACTGCATTCATCAGCGACCGAACTAGATTTCCACTGCTAACAGCATGACTGCCTGGGATTTTCTGGGCAGGAGCGCAACCACTTGGATTTCGTGGTGGGTTTGCGCCAGTTGCTGCCGTGCCGGCGCACTCTAGTGGAGCAGCTGTGTGGGGTCATCGAGGCTGCCGGGTTTGTAGTGCAGGTGCGGCAACAGCGTGGTGGCATTCAGTTGGTAGTATTGAATCACATTGCTTGTACATATACCTGACTCACGGAGTTGTTGGTGTGCTATGCGTGCATTGTTGCGTATGGCGTTGGTTGGTGACCTGCTGGGTGGTCAGCCAAAACGAACACAGACACATGCTGGCTGGTGCTGCAGGAAGCGAGCTTGGCAGAAGCTGAGGAGGCGCTAGCAGCCAACAAGCTTTGCGGCACCAGGTTGCTAGACATGACTCAGCTGCTGGAAGCAGAATGGCAGCGGCAGGAAGAAGAGCAGCTGCAGGGCTACCAGGCACCCAGCACGCCACAGCTGGCAGTTGGAGTGACACCTACTTGAAATGTTCACATTGTTTGACAGCGGTCCAGCTGCGTTGCCTACCGCGCATTTGTTAATATTTTTGGTATAGCTTTCAACCGTTCAATAATCAATCATTACATCGTATCAGCCTTATACTGTTAGTACATTACTGTGGGCGCCAGCTGCGGTTGGTGCCGCTGCTTGTGTCCCAGCATAGACACAACATAACATAGAGCTTTCCAAGCTGCAGTTGTCGCGATGAGGCGTTAAACAGCTTGACACAATTAGCGGCACCATGCACTTCTAGTAACAAAAGGCGCACACCACCGCCCCCCCGGTGCCAGCCTGTCGACGACGGCGTGCCTGCTATGCTCGTCTTTGCCGGTTCTAGGCGGTATAAACCCTTCCAGAGGCCACCATATCATCAACACTTGTCCGATAAGTATGGAGGAAACCGGCGCTGCCCTTTTGGGCAGTGCCGACGAGAGAAACGAGCTGTATCATACCGATATTGCAGAACTGCAACAGGTATCGTGTGATCACTCGTTGTAGGTCAATCACAGGTTGTATCGTACGATCGCTTGCTATGTGGGAACTTGGTGCCGCTCTGCTCTGCAGACCCTCCCTCCAGGCACATACACTGGCAACGACACAGTGCAATGGCTGCGGGACTCGATGCTGACGCTGCGCTTGGAAGACACGGCTGCAGCGGACGTTGCCGTAAGCGGTGAGCACGACGAATGGCGGAGCTGTGGAGCCGCCACCCCGCGTGATCTGCAGGCTAATGCAGCTTGTTGGAAGGACCTTATGCATGTAATGTTATTCCGCAAAAACATATATCTTTTCAGCCTGTCACTCAGGTCTGCTCCCCCATATATCTCTCAATGTAATTACAGGGCTCAGCTGGCAGCCGCGCTATGTGCGCCCCACGCTTTGGACAGATCCCAGCCCAGCACGAGCAGTGGTGGAGCCATTGCTGCCAGACTGCCTGGCTGGCAGCGACAATGAGGGGGAAGGAGAGCAGGCAGCAGCAGCACTCGGTTTTCGAGAAGTGGTGCTTGACGCAGATGGGGTGCGTGAGCTAAATGTGGCGCAGTTGCAGCCTTGGCGATTTCATACTGCTGCCAGCTGCGTCCACCTTGCGTGTGCATGTCCATGCGATGCAAGCTCTGCTGTGTCGCCCAAGTCGTGTTACATGGCTGTCGCATGCCTTTCGCGTAGTGGTTTTGACCTCCCTTGCTCACGGGCCGGCCACACCATCGCTGTGTTCTGTATGCGACTGTTTACTGCAGGATACCGCAGATCGGCTGGCCCTGGCACGGCGGCCCATGGCGGCACGGCAGGGCACACGGGAGTTTGTGCGGGGGCGGATCGGCAGCATGCCCTTCACACCAGGTTGGCGCTAGTGCCAGCCTGCCCACTGCCCCCACTCCAGCGTCTGCCTGTGCCCCGTCAGCTCAGCACGATCCCCAGCGCATTTCTGGCTCAGCATCCTGTCGCCTGATCGTCTCTCTCTCAACCTTCGTACATCGCAGCATTGCTTAAGTGGCCAAGCTTTGACTTCTTGGGTTTGTTTCACATGCTGCGACTGTTGCTTGTCTATCTTGTGTGATCGGTTGCTGGTTGGGCTGGCTGCTGGGTCGGCTGCAGGCGGTGCCGCCTGGGACTCTGGAGGCAACCCAGCAACGGCTGCAGCAGCAGAGGAAGCAGCCAGCGGCGCCTGGCTCGCTGACCTGGACAGCGGCCGCCCTGAAAGGCTGATGGCAGCACCACCTGGCATGGCGCGGGGCCTGTTTGGTGGCTGGGCAGCCCAGGCAGCTGAGACTGAGGCTGCGGTTGGTGCAGCAGATGAGCTGGCTAGGATGCAGCTGGAGGAGCAGCAGGCAGCAGAGGATGAGGAGCGGGCGGCAGCGACGGCCAGCCAGCAGCAGCAGCAGCAGCAGCCGCAGAAGGTGTCGCTTGATGATCTGTTCAGGTAGGCCTCCTGGCTTGCCGATGGGTGGAGCTGGCTAAGTGCCCGGCTTGTTGCTGAGCACCTGCATGCGCTCTGTCTTGCTTGCGTCGGTCAGTTAATTGCTAGTCGGCTGCGCTTTTGATGCCGGCTGTGCCTTGGCTGCCTGCCACGTCTGCCGACTGCCTTGCTCTGGTCATGCTCTACCTGCCTGGTTGCCTCCCCCATCGCTGCTGCCACAGTGGCGTGTGGTTACTAGAGGGAGAGGATGGTACAGGGGAGGAGGGAGCCACAGCAAATGGCGACGAGGACTGGGATGTGCCTCCTCCAGAAGACGAGGAGGAAGAAGCAGGAGGGGAGCAGCCAGCAGCAGAAAAGCAGGGCATCGCACCAGACGGTCGGCCTGCAACGGCAGCAGGCGGTGCTGGCATGCCTGTTGCAGCGACGACAGCAGCGGTGGCGCCGGCTGGTGACCCGCTGGCGGCGCTGCCCAGCGGGGACCAGCTGCCTGGAGGCGTGGGTGAGTTCTGGATCTGCCAGTCGTGGTCAGTGCAGAGTGGCAGGCAATGCTAGTTGCTGCTGCCACTGGTGAACAATCAATCATGCTGCTGGCGGTAGTGGCGGCGCTGCTGGTGCTGCTCTTGTAACAATAACATCAGAGTTCCGTACCTCTTTGCAAGCTTCTTGTTGGCTGCTGCTGCTGCTGGCTGCCAAGCGTTCCTGCCGCTTGTCCAGCAACCCACCATCCTTCACCCCATTCCCTTCCATTATTGTGCAGAGAGCGATGCAGTGGCGGCAGTGCTGGGCGCCGAGGCAGCGGCGGCGCAATGGGCGCGCAAGCCCGCCGCGGCAGAGGCTGGTGGTATTACGACTTTGGGAGCACAGCCCATCAAACGTCAGCGGGGCGACCATGAATGGGCCCTCAAGTAAGTAGGCCGTGGTTGGGTAACCTGACAAGTTTCCGAAGGGCCTTGCTGCGACGTCTTCCTCGCCTCTGTCGTCCTTATCTTCAGCACTCATAAAAACACCTCTCTGTGCCCATGACCGTCAACCTCTTCCCCCAACAAACACAAACCCGTTCTCTCCTTTGTCCCGTTTCCACGTTTACTTGCACATGGTCTGCAGAACCAGACCTCTAAGTGTTCTGCTTGTACTTCCTGTTATGCTTCTTCCCTTTGACCATCGTAGGGGCCACATCCCTGGCCTGGCCAAGCAGTGGGAGGGTGCCAAAGGCGGCCTGGCAAAGACGTGGCCCTTTGAGCTTGACGTGTTCCAGAAGGAGGCGATCATACACATGGAGAACGTGAGTGTGCGAGCCATCTGGGTGCTATGTGCCGGCTGGGCTATTAAACAAACTGATGGCAGTAACATCCATGAGGTTTAATCAATCTAGACCCATCCTGCTTCTTGTCCCTTCCTTCTGCCCTATTCCAACAGGGCCGTTCTGTCTTTGTGGCAGCACACACCTCCGCCGGCAAGACCGTGGCGGCAGAGTATGCCTTTGCCCTGGCTGCACGCCACTGCATGCGCGCCGTCTACACCAGCCCCATCAAGACCATCAGCAACCAAAAGTTCCGGGACTTCTCGTCACAGTTTGAGGTGAGTTGAGTGTGTGTGTGTGTGGTAGTGGTGGTGGTGTGGGTGGGTGGG
>JAAMXP010001183.1:0-16762 GCA_019693395.1 Ettlia oleoabundans | reverse complement strand
AAAGAGGGAGAAGAACAGCGGGCGGGCCAGGGGCTCACGGGAGGCAGCGAGGCGGGTGGCTAGAACGGCACAATGACTTGCTGCCAGGTAGCTGCGCTGAACACTGACAGGAGGTTT
This sequence comes from Ettlia oleoabundans, assembly GCA_019693395.1. Taxonomy (NCBI): domain Eukaryota; kingdom Viridiplantae; phylum Chlorophyta; class Chlorophyceae; order Chlamydomonadales; genus Ettlia; species Ettlia oleoabundans. The sequence continues at coordinate 16,645 of JAAMXP010001183.1, read as the reverse complement.
GATGACACATAGCTAGTACAGGGCAGACCTGTGAACCCATACCAGTGCGTCCAACAACTGCAGCGCTCAAATTGGTGATTTGGGTGATTTGGGCTGCCCTGGAACCAGAGTGGCAAGTGCACCGCTGGGCATACAAATGTGTAAACTATAGCAAATCTGCTCAGTCTTGGATAACTGCCTCTTGTTTGGGAATGCCCAACAGCTGTGAGCCAGCCAGCAGGCCCGTCTACAACTTTTCGTCTGCGAGTTGGGCCCTCCATCTGGCAGCTGGCAAAGCAGCTCTTACCAGTTTCACTCGTGCAGGACCACCTACGTCGCCATGGAGCAGCAGAAAACCAGCTTGTGGGCCTTCCTGCGCAAGAAGCAGGCCATTATGACCACGCCAGGCCCTGGAGTGGCCCAAGGTGACAATCCAACAGCGGTTGATGGTACAAGTATGCCTTTGTGAAGCGAGGGACCTGGGCGTCAAGGCAGCCTTACTGAGCCTGCCAGGCGGCCGCCGCCGTTGGAACGGCGTGCCGCTCCGACCTGTGCACAGCGAGGATTGGGCATGCGAGTGTCCCATGCTTCTCTGATGTTGAGGAAACTGGACACGGCCTGCTGCAGGAGCTAATGTGCATGCCCCTTCCTCTGTCTCACAACATGCATCGTGGGAGGAATCGGCGCCGCCGCCACCAGAGGTTCCAGTGGGCTTAGTGGGGTGGGACCCGCAAGCAACCTGGCTGCCCCTTCATGACACACCCACCCCTTCTGCCCCAGCTGAACCTCTCGCTTCCGGCCCTGCCACCCCCAGCGTGCTTCTCCACACAGCCCCCTCGGCCGCTGCACCCATTACCCTGGGGCTGGTTGAGGGCATGTCGGCCAGCAAGGCGCGCAGCGGTTTGACCGCAGCGTGGATCAAGCTCAAGGCCCGTTTCAGCCGGAGCCAGCGCCGCAACCAGGACACTACTGCTGGCGGCAGCACACGTGGAGGCAGGGTCTTGATGAGCTCAGCTACACCTGTGGTTGGTGGCACGGTACTTCAGAACAGGCAAGCCTTGCTTCTTCACGCGCGCCACCGGTGCCGCCTTCACGTCTTGGTAATGAAGTGAACCTTGCCTTTTACTCACTGCCATGGTTGCTTTGAACTTCAAAGTGTGTATCTCATCCTGTGTGCCAGGAAATCTTCCGCTACAGTCTACACCACAGGCAGCGTGCACGTACTCCCGCCCCAGCCGCCAGCCGCCGGCAACCCTACCAGCGTCAACTCGCGCTCCCGTATACCCAAGCCGCTGCTGCCGTCGACATCAGGGCTGCCGCCCAGCAAGCTTCCCACAGCACCCAATGGGGAGAAAATACACGAAGCTGCTAGCGTCAGCGCCACACCACTTCACCAGCGTGGCGGGAGCAGTATCACGAGCACACCCAACAGCAGCCATATCGGCAGCACCCCCAGCGGCGGCCATAGCAGGCTGCCCCAGCCAGGTTTTGCCAGCACTGGTGCCAGCAGCGTTGGTGGCAGCAGCGGCGGCAAGCCTCCTCGAGAGCCATATCGGCGGCCGCAAAGCATTATGCCTGCGTTCAGCGGCAGCGCTGCTGCTGCCTCAAACCCTTCCAGCAGCGGTGGACATGGTGTCTCCGCGCAGCCGCAAGACTTTCCAGCTCGCCGCCTGGAGTTCAGCCCTCTGCCTGGCAAGGGCGAAATCCCTGCCAGAGACAGGGCTCTGCGCCCAGCCAGCCAGCCCAGTTACATTCCTCCCTCTCAGCATCAGTGCCTGCAGCCATCAGACCCCCAGCCAGCCCCTGCCTGGCAGCTTCAATTGGGCATGGAAGAAAGGAGGGGGCATGACCGGCAGCAGCAGCAGCAGCAGCCACCATTCCCACAGCTGCCACTGCAGCAGCCATTCCCACCTCCGCCACCGCAGCAGCAACAGCAGGAGCTGCCTCCAGATGCCAGACCGCGGCTGGGATTGAGGCGCTCTGGAAGCCTGCCCGCCGCTACAGCCAGCACCGCGAACAACACTGCAATCTGCAACACCAGCACCGGCATCAGCCACATTGGTGCGCCCCGCCTGAGCTCCGAGGCGTTTGGGCTTGCATTTGGCGCTGGCCACCTCAGCACCGACTTGTCAGCTGGGGTGGGCAATGCCGGCTACGGTCGCACAGGCTTTCCCAAGCTGCTCATTACAGACCTGTTGGGGGTTCAGAGGGCCCTGCTGGGCCGCTGGATGCTGGATGATGAGGCCTCCCAGGGCAGCCAGGAAGAAGCTGGAGGAGCCGCCGCACTGTACTCACTGCTGCAACTGCCACCGCTGCAGGCGGCTGCTTGGGAGCAGACGCGGGAGCTCGAGGTGGGGCCCTGCTTGAGTGTCCCTCCTGCTGCAACTGTATGGACCATCAGCTGCTGCAGTGCTGTGTTCTTTGTGCTGTCACGTTAGCAATGTGGCCTATTCTCTCAACTGTAGCTCCTCGTGTGGTAGCATTTGTGCAGGGCATGCTTCCTTTAAGGCACATGTTATGTCCAGTACCCGTGTTTTCATGTGTGGTCTCCAGCCTGTTTGTTCCCTGCTCTTGCCTGGGATGGCAGGTCAGCTACTTCCCTCCCCATAGAGCCTGACCAGCACCTCACACATCCTCTCGTGCCTCCTCTTCCTGTCCGGCAGATCAGCGAGACCAACGGTGACCTTGTCCTGCAATGGACCACGCATCTGACCAACGGCTCCCGCATCCATAAACTCCCAGAGGCTTACCCAAAGAGCGGCGCGCTTGCGACGGTGCCACGCTTTGATGGCCGCAGCGGTAGCACGGCAGCCCAGGTACACATTGGTCGAGGATTCCAGCTTTGCGATCCTGGTTTGAAGACAGACTGAGACTGCGCTCGCTTGTGGTGTTGTCTTGTGGCTCGCGGGCTGTGACATGGTCTCCATTGCGGCCGGCTGCATTGGCTGGAGTTGATGCCCCGGCACATTGATTCATCTGCAACAGCTGCTTGCAATACATCGTTACTCACCCATCAATGCCTCAGCGCTTTTTTTTGCAGCTTGCCGTTTTGATCGATGGCACCCTCAGTTTGAAATCCATCCAAACCCCGCCTGTGCCAGCCGTCATCCAACAGAAGTTCAGGGTCAGGTGGGCGGCATGCGGCAGGCCATCCAGCCTTGCTTGCTTCTGCTGACTCTTGTTGCGTGGAGTTGTTGTTGTTGCAGTCCATGCGACACCGACTTGTTGCAGGCAAAGAGCGACTGATCAGAGCCTGGCAGTTGGCAGCACCAGCTGCCGCATAGTTCGAGCCTGCTTGAGCCCCTGGTGCTCACCGCCCCCCGTCTGCCTGCCATCCCACATGCCGTGTGCAGCGCCAGCGGCAGCCGTCTGCGGATATCGCTGAAGGCCCAACTGCTGGAGGACGGGGAGGGCTGGTATCAGAGCAGCGTAAGCCGGGGGGCCACCGCCAAGCACACCACATATTGGCGGCACTTGGCTGCATGAAGGGGCCTCGGCCGCCGCTACCTTCACCCACTCAGGGCACTTGGGGCAACACACAACTTTGCCATTGCTCTGCACAGCTATGCCCATGTCGCATTGCGTGCTCCTGCAACCTTGCACCTTACTGCTTTCGTGAGAAACAAATGATACCCGTGACACTGGATATCTGTCAATTTACATGCAGACACAGGAGCCTACGCAAACAGCAGCATGTGGCGCCTCCGGGCACCCAAACACTATGCTTGCAAGTGACTAGTCCCCTCCAACTTGAACTCCTTTTACAGCTAATTTCAAGATACTTTTCAGTGTGGACCAGGGGACAAGCTGCTCCAGCTGGTTGCCACGTCAGCGCCAGTCAGCACCAACACAGCCTCAACTATATCTGCAAATGCCTCCTCATCCCGGATCAGGGAGGCATGCCGTATGCCGGGGTAGCGCCGCACATGCACCCTTGGGAATGCTGCCGCCTCAACACCGCGGGATGCCAGGGATGTACTGCTTGCTAGGGTGGTACCGCTTGCTCCACGCAGGCCGGATGCTGGCAACCCCGCATGCCGCCAGCTGTCGCACACTTGCAGGCTGTGCAGCGGTGCCACGCCATCGCCGTCACTGCACATGGGTGCAAAGGAACTCATGCGACTTATGCCGATGAAGATGGGAAAGCAGCGTCGGTTCTGGAGAAGCATGGTGCGCCTGGATGGATTGCTGGGGAATCAAGTTCTGTTCCCGTTGCAGTATCATATGATGGGAGTTTGAAGGCGAACTGTCTGCCACAAGTGCAAATGTCTTTCAGGCTGGCGACCGCACCTGTAGTGCTGCCTGTAGCGGGGGCGCTGCCCTGGGAGGGACACGGTCACCCTGCTTGTGGTCTCTATGCCTGAACGCGTGGACAAGGGGAGAGCAGCGACGTCAGGTTAGTCTCGATTAGGGGCTGCAGGTTTGCAGCGGCGAATGGGTTTCTCTAAGGGGCAGGGAGGTGGCTGTTGTGAGAGGTATAACAGTGTTTGTGGCATTGGCAGTTTACACAGGCAGCTGTGGTTTGGCAGTGCAGCGCTTCCTTACCAGTGCTGTACAGGCAGTACAGGGTGTGGTTGGGCGGAGCGCTGAGGTCCTCCATGAGTCCAAGGTTGGCCTCCCACACCACAGCCGCCTGCAGGCATCCAAGGTTTGCAGCGCCAATCAGTGAGCACCCAGTTGTAGGGCAAACCATGAGGGCTAACTTGTAGCAGTGATTTTGCCTCCTGAAACCCAACCGCATAGTCCCTTATAGCCTTCGTGTATTGGCAGCTGCCGTACTTAAGCCAGCTTCTTGCCTGCTTGGCGCCGCTGGCTGCCAGCCATGCACCCAGGGTGCGCGCCGTGTACCGTTCACCTGTGGCCTCATCTCGCACCAATGTCTGCATCACTGATGGACATTGCAACTGATTTATTGCACATTGAAACACGGTTATGACAGCACAAAATGCTTTGCACGGTAGCTCATGCGACAAAAGTCATGAACTTCAGGCACCCAAAGCCGCCATTGTTGACTTATCAATCAGCAGCGCAATGCTTAGCCCAAAATCAAAGTCATTTATGGATTTGCACCTTGCTGCCAAACACGGCGGGCGACGGAGAAAGCCAGGACAGCACTGGGACGGAGCGCAGCAGGGCTTGCAGCGACTCCCGCCCAAACCGCGCTTCCTCTCCTCCAGCAATGGCGGTAAAGGGAGCCTCCATGCAGCCGCCCCACACACCTGCACAAGCTTGTGCGTGTGTGTGCATGGGTGGGTGCGTGCGTGGGTGGGCGTGCGTGTGCATGCGTATGTGTGGGGGTTGGGGGGGGTTGGGGGGGCTGGATAGGAGGTCAAGACCGCAGTTGTGAGCAAGTTGCCAGCTATCTCAAAACATGACATCTTTATCGAGAGTTTAGAAGCCACAGTGAACATCCAATGGGACTTGCTGTGATCAACCCACCTGATATGGCGACGTGACCGCCTATGTTGCGCTCCTGCCAGGCTGGCGTGACGTGGCGGCGCAGAAACAAAGCCAGGTAAGGTGCTCCCATGCTGCACATACGACGGGTCGGTGTTTCAGTTGCTTTACTAAATTGTGAACTCATACATCTGCACGCACCCAACTTTGCTGAGCAACTTGCGCACTAGGCAGTGCAAGGGAAACTGCTAGCTAGCCCGCAGCAGAAGGAACGGAAAGCTCCTCTAGTACTTTTCGGATGCTTTGGGACAAATAAATGCTCAACCTTCACCCCCTAACGCCTGCCAAATGCGCACCTGAGAGAGACTGCAACCACAGGTGTGCCGGTGGCTGCCACCACCTCTTCTATCTGGCGCTGCAGCTGGTCAAAGTACCCGCCATGCCGCATCCAGTCGGTGGGAGCCAGACTGCAAAGGCAACAAGCTCACGGTGTGGTACTAATGGCACGCAGGGTTACAAGTGATGCTGGCCAGCAATGCCGCAGTCTGCTGATCTGCCCTCAGCCAGCCCTTCCCCCAGAAAAAACAAACGAATGATTCCCTCTTTCAGTTGTCCCAACAGTAATGACATGTGAGGTCAGCAACGTATTCGTACCGCCAGTCGTACAGATGTGCAATCAAGTTCACATTGCGCCGCCATCCTAGCATCTCAAACGCGGCAGCGAGTGGTGCGAAAGTCTCAAAGTACTCCCCTGCACTTAAAGCAGGAAAGAAGGCCATGGCCAGCATGCTATGGTCAATGCTAAGTTATGGAACTGCTACATTGGCTACGACAAACCAAAGCAGGCCACCTGGCAGCACACTTACCCGGTCCCACTCTCATTGCACTCTCAAAGCCAGGCACCGGTTGAACCTCAACGCCAGCTGGCTCGCGGCAGTGCCTGCCTTCAGCAGTGCATTCCAGCCTGGAACAATGGCAAGCCAGCGATTTGGGGTGCAGTGCAGGGCTGCCTCTATCGCTGTGCTGAGTGTCAACTATGTGGCTGGTCGTTCCTCTTTACACAAACAACGCATGCATTCCTGTGGTGGTCGCCGGCCTGTCAGCTGCCACACCTGAGGCTGTCCGCCCAGCAGTCAAAGGTCCACGGGAGCAGCATGCGAAGGCTGAACCAGACTAGCCGCCAACCCCGCGTGCTCCTGGGGCACCAGCAGTGAGGCACCCTTGGCCTGCGGCCGATGAAAGTTGGTGCAAAGAAAAGAACTGCGGACTATGCCGGTGGCAGGCGCATCTTGGTAACCTGTTTAAGGGCCTGGCTGCTAAAGCAACAGCCTCCACCTGTCGACAAATACATATTTTACTGTAACAGTGTCATGGGAAATTGGCATTCAAGCTGAGATGCAGCGATAGGACCAGGCAGCGCTTCAGCAAGCGTCACCCACTTGTGGTGGAGCTTCTGCCGGAGCTGCACCCCGGTGAGCGGTGGAATGAAGATTATGGGAGCCCTCCCACCGTGCTCATTGTTTTCATCACCCAGTTTCTCCTTCAAGGCGGTAAGGTTGAGCCTGCCTGGCCACGGCTTTCGAATGGTGCCTAGGGAACCTGGCGGCGGCGGTGCAGCAGCTGCGGGGCGGCCGCCGGGAGGGCCAGGCGCGCCATTCCAGGCTGCTGCCATCCCCAGCACCACATCATCCGCACCCCTGTGCGTATTACAGGTGCCGAGCAGGCCAAGAACGCGGCTGCAGAGGCCGAGCCCTTGCATTCCAGCCGCAGCCACCAGCAGAAGGCCGGCTGCGGCACACAGCAAGGCTGTCCGGCAGGCTGCCATGTCTTCCTTAGCTAAAGAGGTGGGATTCTTGTGCACTGTAAGGAAAAAATGCCTACACTTTCTACCTGCTGGTCATCAAGGCACCTGCTGCTGCACCATATAGCAAACACCCACTAGGGATGCATGAACCACCTTCGTAATTCTCTAGTCAGGTTGGTTTGTTACCACAAAAGCTGAGCAGGTGAAGGCCACTGCCACTGCCAAGGTTGCATGCATGAGTGCTCTTCCACGGCAGATTGGCAGCGACATCTGCCTTGTCGCCAACTCATAACAAAACCATTCTCACTAATGCAATGCCATAGAAGAATAATATTTTGCACCTTGACAATATGATCTTGCCATACAGGCAGGCTTTGCCATACTACCACTGCAACCGACAAGCTGTCGAGCATGCGGTTTATACTCTGACATGTTCAAGGGTGGGCTGATGGTGAGCGCTCAAGATTCTCATCCGCAGCGTCCCGCTCACGCTGCAAAGGAAGTTCACGGGCTGCGGTCCAGGCAACGCCTGGTGCCTTGAACAACCTGTCTATGACATGACGGCAGTACAGCATTGGCGGCGGCGGTATGTCGTGGGCAGCCAGCGGTGGGTAGCCAGGACGGCAATCAGAATCACACAACCCCATTCGCCTGTATAGACGATCGGTTGCTCGCATCCGCTCGTCACTGCCGGGCTCGATCGTGTGGCGGAACCCTCCGAGGGCTGCCTTCGGCTCCTTCAGCTCGCTCACAGCAAATGATGGATGATCAAAACGGAGCGGCGCTCGGGTCTGTATCATGCCGCGTTGGGCCCCAGACAGGTGATGTTGGAGGCGGGCAGGCGCCCCCGCTGAACACAGGCGCCGCTCGCCCTTCAAGGGCAGTGGCCCCAGCAGCAGCAGCAGCAGAAGGAGCTGAAACAGCAACGTCGAAAAGCAGCCATATTGTGAACCATAATGCCAGGCAGAGTCGCCAGAGCAGTTTGATGACGCAAGAGACACAACAACAGTGGTGCCAGGTGGGGAATTACTCGCAAGTTGGGTCGTTTCGTTTGCCGGCTAGTGGAACAGGCACAGTGCTGGCAGCGTCAGGATCGCTGCACTCTCAAGCAACATTTTCTTCAGAACTGTGCAGATCTGTTGGGATGGGGACTATGGACCCATCGGGTTGTTTGACTGGCTGCTGGCCCCCTGCGGCAACCCTGGCTGCGGCTTGGCACACGCCAGGTCTGTTGCCAGCTGTGCACGGGTATGCAAGCCTTATGGTTGCAGAAAGTGTGGCATTAGTACGCTGCCAGTTTCATTGTTAGGCAAAACGCGCATGCATAGGTTTATTTGTGTTGTCTGGCAGGATTGGCAGACAAGGGTTTTGGCTTCCTATCCCTGCCTCACAACTAGACTAGATTGTCTGTAGGACTCTGGACTGTCTACCATGCCTCATGCATGCTTTGCAGTTGCATGATGTCGTGGCAAATGGAGCGCAGGCGGCTTGGGCGAAATCCTGACATCTGCGCCATTTGCTGCCGCCCACTGTGGCTGCCTGAGGTGCGACGCCATGCTGGCACAGCCCTTCCACCCTGCTGTTGTCAGATCTGTCACCCGGATGCGCTGCTTGTATCTCATGTCAGTCAGTTGTAGTCTAGTAAATACTGGTCCTCACGCAGTTGGTCAGTCAAACTGTTTGTGCAGCAGCAACATGACAACCCACAAACCCCATGCCAAGCGTGGCCCAGTTCTTCAATCTTTGTATGCAGGTGTGCCGCCACGAAGTGTTGGCTTCAAGCGTCGTGTCGCCTCGGCTACAGCGCGCCCAAGCACGACCTCCACTGCAAGCAGCTGAACTGCGGCCTCGCAACGGTGCAGGGCGTCGGCGGTTCTGGCTGGCGGCAGCGGGCATAGCAGTGGCAGCAGGGGTGGTTTGGTTTACTGGCAGCGAGTGTGGCGTGACAGAAGAGAACAGAGCCGCCAGTTGGCACTGGGATCTATTGTCACTGGACGGGCTTGCTGCAGCATTAAAGGAGGTGGATATTGGGACTATTGGGATCTAGATTCTTCATGCATGCAGCATTAAGTCGCCAGGCTATCTTGACAAGTGCAGTGCCAGGTTTGACCTGATATGGCGTAGTTGCAACTCTGCAGCTGAACTGAAACCCAGGGTGAATCCTTCATGTTCTGCTGTTGAGAATTGAAAGAGTTGGTCGAAGATGCAGGGGTGACTTCAAATGTATTATTCCTGTGTGATTTTCGTCTGGCGGCAGCTGAATTGTAAGGCAGCGAGTGGCACCGACAGGACCACAGCAGTCATCCCTGTCCAAGGCCCCCTTCATCGACCCCTCCGCTTTGCCCACTTACTACATGAGTGCCGACCAGTCAAGTCAGGGCAGCAGCCCGATCCGGTTGCAAACCGGCATACACACACACACAAACCTGTCGGCTGTTGACGTGGCAGTGCTGCAGAGTCTTGCCCCATCCGGCTGGCCGAAGGTGATTATTTCTGGCCTGCTTTACGAATGTAGGAGCGGCCAATACAATCCACCCATACTGCACTTTGACGCAGCATTTCTTCAACAGACGCTGGCGCGGCCCGCGGAGTGACGTCAGTCGTGCGTGGCATTCCGCAAGCCTTCGCGGCTTACTCCGTAGGTGAATTCATCTCGCCGAGAGCATCATTTCTGTACCCGAATTAACCTCCGCCGGTGACCGAGGTTGTGAGATCGGATTTCGAGGTTCTTTCGCCCCGGCGGCCGTCGCGCCGCGGCCCGAGGTGTAATGCCCGTGTGACATAGATCTGCGTGTGACTAGCTGCATGACGTGGTCCAGCCCCCTTCCTTTGCGCCCCACCACGCCCCAACCCGCCAACCCACCCACCCGTCACCTGGATGGTATGTGTGTGTATTGATGTGTTGCTGTCACGGCGCATGACCGCCCTGCCCTGCAACCCCACCCTCATTCCTTTCAACGTTTGTACATACGTGTGTTTGCTGTTTTTGTCGGCGGTTCAAAATCCTGTCACGTTCTGTGTACATGTTGCTTTGCTTCACCCCCCTCCCCCACAACCCAGACACAACCCTACCGCTCCCTCCTTTCAGTGTGTGCATACGTGTGCGTGCTGTTGGTGTTGCGGTTGCAAAAGCCTGTCCTAAATCTGTTCACATTGTGCTCTGCCCCACCCCTTCGCCCTTCAATGTCTAGGCCTGCATGTGCATGCTTTTAATCAAAAGTTTAGCAAAGCCTATGCCTATTTCGTCCACATTATGCCCGGAATTTGAGCGGCCCCACCCCCCTCCCCCACAACCCCCCGCGTGTCTGTGCATGTTGCTGTTGTTGTCATGTTAAAAGTCTGATAATCCTGCTACGCGTTGCTGGTCTTCACGTCTAAATACAATATGATCTGCCCACCCCCTCCCCCACACCACACCCCTCTTACCCTGAAGTGCTGCCCTCAGTCACCCAGACTCCACTGCCAGCTGTCATGCCTTGCTCATATCGCCGATCAATCCATTTCACCCATAAAACAGTATGCATATATCGTTGCACGTACCTTACCTTGGCCCATCGAACTCACCCCCCCGTTATCCCCGTGGCAGGGCACGCCACGCCGTGCGACAGCGCGATTATCAATGCCATCTAGCATGCACATGTTCAGCAGACGACCTGCAAGCGTGTGATATGAAGGTCAAAACGCTCAACTGCCAGCCTCCGCCTTCCAGCCCTTGTGGAGTCGCTTGCAGCATTCAATTTTGCGATGGAAAGACTCGTATCTCGGCGCCTGACAATATGTATTGTAAGAAATAGGGCCCTTCACCCACATGTCAGACCCACCAGCCGGAAATCCGTCGCACTGGCTGACCGGTGCGACAAAGATGATTTAAAGGTCGGCCTCCGACGTGAATGTCATTTCTTTCATCATTTGTCTCAAACTTCGATTCCATAGGTGCTCAACCGCGCCTCCGGCACATCCTTTGCTTGAAAAGTAATCGCCCATCCCCAACATGGCGCCCACCAGTGCAGCCGCACTGGTGCGGAGCATTTTCGCCGGCCTGGTGCTCTTGGTCAGCGGCACAAGTGCCTACAGCGGAGAGGGCACGGCATATGGACACGCTGGTGGACGCGGAAGGGGGGTAAGGGCAAGCTGCGTCAGTTTTGTGTTGCGTCAGTTTTGATGACATGTTGATGACTGCATTGAAGTTGTTGAATGCATTGATAGTGATAGTTGATCATCCTGTCTGCCTTATGGATCAATTTCTTGTCATCTCCCGTGGGATTCATTCGGCAAGAGGGCGCAGATCCCCGTCTGTCGCCGCGCTACGCCCCCATGGGCGCCTGTGCAACCAGCTTCCTATTCAATAATGGCCGCCCGCTCCCACACCCTCTGCAGGCCTGCGACATTCGCAAGAACTTGGGCAAGTATGAGACGTATTACGCCTCCATGAACGAGCACCAATACAGGAGCAGTGACTGCGGAAAGTGCATCAAAGTGTGCGGAAAACGCGGATGTGTCGAGGTCATGCTCGTGGACAAATGCATGGGCTGCAAGCATGGAGACGTTGACATGAGCAGCGTGGTAAGTAGCTGCGTGCATGTGTGTACGGTGATGATTGTGCGGGATGGTGGGGTGGGGTGCTGGGCATCAGTTTTGACCGACTGGGCAGATTTGCATGGATGAGACCACCATCTTCACCCTCTCATCCCCTGTCAGCCCTGGGTTGCATCTGTATTTGAGTGCCAATGTCCTCACCCCGCTCCTGTCCCTCCTTGTCCCTCCATGCAGGCCCTCAAGGCCTCCACCGGCTACAGCTGGGACCGCAAGCCCATCACCTGGGGTAAACCCTATAACTGCGGCAGCGGTGGCGGTTCGAGCACCAGCAGCAACAGCCGGAGCAATAGCAAGAGCAAGAGCCGCAGCAGCAAGAACAAGCGGTACCGCAAGTGCAAGCGCAAGTGCAAGGGCAGCCGCAAGAAGGTCAAGAGGTGCCGGAACCGGTGCCGTCGCCGCATCTACAGGAAGTGAACTGGCCCGCCCCCCACCTCTGCTCTGGACTAGATTTCTGGTCCCAGCGTGTGCTTCCGCCACCGTCCCCATCTCTCACTCTTGACTGCACCCACAAATAAGGCTGTTCCTCCCAATAAGACCCTCCCTGCCTCATTCGCATCATATTTTTTCCAACAACTTTGATTGCATGCCCAGCATGGTGTGCCTTCCGGCTCCTTTGTCGCATAACATGTTGTTCTGTCATACTCGCACATGGTTTGCTTTCGCTCTTTTCAAGAACATTCATCCCCAAGCCTGCTGCTTTCTTTCAGCACTCAACCCTGCAGCATTTGGCATGTCCCCCATTTGCCTGCACCTTCAGTCACCAAGGCCTCGCCCCACTGCTGCTGCTGTCGTCCATTTGAATTGCAACGAACATCAGCAACTGTGGGCTGCTTTGGTACTGTTGTGCATGCCGCCTGTGTGCTCTGCTTTGCCTGGCTCCTCTGATTCTTTCAATGCCTTAGCGATATTGCGCACTTGTATCCTTGCCTCACTGCATACAAGTACCTTTCTTAGTGGCCGCTCAGGTCATCTCCAAGTGTGTAAGCTTTCTCTAGCTCTTTCACAACTCTGCCAGGGCGTTCGGCTTCACGGGTGCAGAACGTGAAAGGGTAAATCAGGTTGGGTGCACACTTACACGTCAGAGCGGCCCAACTAGCGTTGCGTGGATCACTACTGTGCAGAGAGCCCTTAATGGGCTGCACCTGGCCTGACGGGGAGCATGCGTTTGCGTTCGACATGCAGCTGCAGACGCCCTGCCGTTTATTTATCATGCCGCATTCTCTCTGCCGTGCTTAACGCAAGTTAACTATTGGCATCGGGCAGCGCTGGAAAAGGAAGAAGGTGTCCAGCCTGGCGTGCCCGACTGATTGGTTGGCTTGGGAGGCTTCATCGCAGCCCCTGTGTGCCATCCTTCTCTCTCATGCTAATTGAATAGATCAGCACCGGCTGGGGAGAGCCATGGGCACGGTGGCAAACTCGGTGTTGGGCGGCAGCAGCAGCGCCCCTCAGCTAGAGGGCAAGCTTTCCGACGAAGCCCCTATCTATGATCGTGAGCTGGATCGCCTCACAAGCGGGCCAGTCTCCTTCGAAATAGAAACGGCAGAGCACCAGCCGACGGGTGGGCCTGCCGCCGCCGCATTTGCTGTTTTCCCCTGTTGCATGTTGCCCTTGTAGCAAGGGTAAGCATCCTTATAACAAGGAAATGCCAGTGCAAGCAGGGCGACCATGCAGAGGTGTCTTCAACAACGTTTGGTCGCGTGCATTATTGCACACCCGCTTGTTGTGCTGCCGTCTTGAAAGCAGCCCCCACCCCCGCCTTCCATGCCCCACCTGCCTTGCCTGTCCTGCAGCCAGCTGGCATCATGCCGCATTCCATACCGTCACCGCCGTGGTTGGGGCGGGTGTGCTGGGACTGCCGTATGCCTTCAGCTTCTTGGGCTGGTGAGCGGGGCTTTACCAATACCACCAGTTCTGATTGAAGTCCGACTCAACTGCATCGTTCCGAGATCTTGGAACCGTATTTGGTGGTGCAGCTCAGCGCTGATGTGGCTGGGACTTTACACGCAGTAGCATTGTGTATGTTACAGGAGCGTGAAAGCTAGCTCATGACGCTGCATGCCTGTGACAACCCCACACCCGACCCCCACCCTCCTCCCTGCCCCATTTCTTGCCCTGGCCCTCTGTTTGCCTGGCTGTCGCAGGGCTGCGGGTGTGCTGCTGCTCACGCTGCTATGCGCCTTCAGCCTATACACCAGCTACATCTTGGCAGCGCTGCATGAGGCACCCAACGGAGAGCGCCTAAACACCTACCGAGAGATGGGCGCAGCAATACTGGGTGGGTGCTGTGCACCCTTGCATGTTGGAGCCGAGAGGGCCGCCACTCTTCCCGCACTCCGCTCCTGCTCTTTCGGCAGTTTTGCAGCTTTCCGCTGCCTGTGCAGTTGAGTCGGTGTAAGTAAAACTTTGTCGTGCAGCACCCACATCCCGCCTCCTCCCCGCCATCCCCCGTCTGCCCGCGTTGCCCCTGCCGCCGCAGGGCCCCGACGTGGCAGGCTGGTTGTTGCCACGGTTCAGTACATGCTGATGGTGGGGCTGTGCATCACTTACTCAGTTACAGCCGGGCAGAGCTTGAAAGGGGTGGCCAGCGAAGATTGCAGCGGCAAGGACTGCCAGGAGGTGCGGGGGATGGATGTCCATCAGTGTTTATGTCAACGTGTCGGGTGCCTTTGCCATTGTATCCAGCGTGACTTGTTGCAGTGGAGCAGGTTACTGTTATAGGGTCGAGCCAAGCACCCGGCTGCCCTGGAGCTGGCTGTCCACACTGCTGATTCCCATCATTATCACAAAGGTCAACTGCTGTTCTTGTACCATCTACGCCTGCACATCGCTCTGGCCCAACACAATGCCCACCCTGATGTCCCTACCCCTTGCACCAAGCAGGGCATCAGCCTGTGGATCCTGCTGTTTGGCGCAGTGCAGCTGCTGCTCAGCCAGGTGCCAGACTTCCACTCGCTATGGTGAGCATGCCGCTGGGGCAACCAGCCTGCCTTGCGTGACAGCCTGCCCAGCTTCATGCCTGCTATGCTGTGTTGCCCGCCTGACCGCGTGACTATTTTATGTATTTGCAAAACAAGTCTAACCCCCCTCGCACCGCTGTGTTTGCCTCTACTATCCACCACCACCCACTGCCACCCTCATGCCCTTCCAGTCCTGCCATCACACCCCCCCTGCCTCCCCCCACAGACGCCGCATGCCCCAACCCCCAACCTGTCCTGGTGCACCTTTTTTGCAACCTGTCGCCCACCCTCTGCCAGTGGCGCATCCCGCATGTCCCTCCCGCCGCCTCCACTTGTGTGCAGGTGGATATCCCTGCTGGGTGCCCTCATGAGCTGCGGCTACTGCGGCATAGCGGTGGTGATGAGCAGCATACACGTCGCCAAAAATGGGGCCGCCACAGATCTGCAGCGCACTGACATTTCCACGGCTGACCGTGTGTTCGGGGTGTTCAATGCCCTGGGGGGCGTGGCGTTCACATTTGGAGGTGGGTGGGAAGAAAAGAGGGTGTTACAAACAGTTGGGAATCGTTGGTGGAAGCAGTCGCTTGGTTGGGTGACCTGTGGTAGTTTGATAGCTGCATAAGAACCCCAATGCACAGCTACCCTCCAGACTGGCCCCTTTCCACCTACATTGCCTCCTTGCCTCCCCCTCATCCCGTTCATGCGTTGGGCATATACCCTCCTGCGTGGGCATGTGCGCATCACGGGCATGCAGCTGTAAATGGCCATATGCAAGCACAGCACCCGTTCTGTCTCATGATGCCCACACCCTCCCTCCCCTGCAGGCCAAGCCGTGCTCCCGGAGATCCAAGCCACCCTGGCACGCCCGCCGCCCACCCTACAGACAATGATGCGGGGTGTGGCGCTATCTTATGTGGTGGTGGTGCTGGCCTACTATGGAGTCGCCACTACCGGTTACGCCGCTTTTGGGGCGGACGTGAGCTCAGGTAGATGCCACGTATCAGCTGGGCTATATGGCTTGCCATACTGGTGCGTGGCGCTTGGGTCTAGGTAGATGCCACCTATCAGATGAACATCTCGTCGTCCTGTCTGGGCCCGCCCCTATGGACTTTGGCATGGTTGGTCGAGCAGCAGGGGCAAGCACAGGCACTCCCGACATGGCACATGTCCGCTTGGCCTCTGTCTTGTTGCTGGTGTGAGTGGTGCCGACTCTCCGTTACCACTATCAACGCCCCATTCAACCCAGCAATACTCCGCTGTCCCATTCCAACCTACTTTGAACTTGCCCAGCCTTGCCAAACCTTGCACCCTAACCACCCAACTGTCCCGGTGCCCACCGGTCGTTGCCGGTCGTCGCCGGTGCCACCTGCAGATGTGCTGCTCAACATTAAGCAGCCAGAAAGCGTGATGGCAGCAGCAAACCTCATGGTTGTCCTGCACGTGGCAGCGGCATGGCAGGTGCGGGCAGCACAGCATAGCAGCACAGCATAGCAGCACAGCGCAGCCCAACATGGCACATCTTGACTCGACACGTATGTTGCGTTTCGGACTGCATGCCGTATCTGAACTGGCTGGCTTGGGGCTGCCCAACGGAAGGCTTCTCTCTATGTATTGCCTGTGCCCCCTACCCCTCCCACCCACCACCACACGTACATGTGCATGTCGCCCTCCGCCCTACCAGCTCATCCCTGCTCTGCTCCCCACAGGTCTTTGCCATGCCCATTTTCGACTCTGCTGAGGGCGCCATCCGTCGCTCCATGCGGTCGCCGCCTCGCCCCTGGGTGCTGCGCCTGCTGGTGCGGACAACCTATGTGGGGGCTGTCAGCCTGGTGGCATGCATGCTGCCCTTCTTTGGGGAACTGATGTGAGTTCAGCGATGCACCGTGTGTGGAAGATGCCTGTGGGTGGGGGT
>JAAMXP010001182.1:0-57782 GCA_019693395.1 Ettlia oleoabundans | reverse complement strand
GAGCACCATCCACAGCCACATGGTACCCTTAGCCACATGCACACAGCAGCACAGCCAAGGCCTGAATGCAGAATCGCCATGGAATGCATGCCAGAATTGGGCTGCTGGGCAGATGTGATTTGGTGTGCTTACCAGGGATGTCCTTACAGTGGCCTCTTCATTCTCTGCCACTGTGCTGGGGGCAGCCAGGCGTGTGGTGACTATGGAGGGCAGCGGTTGCGCACGCTGCAGCTCCAGCACCTCCTCCACGTCCGACTTCTTGGTGGGGGAAGAGGCGCCATTGCTGCCTGTTGTGCTGCTGCGGCCACGCCGACCACCCCAGAAGCGAAAGCCATAGATGCTGGCAACCGCAAACAGCAGGGCTACCGCGAGGCAAAGTGTGAGCGTGCTCAGGCCGCCTACCACGCCTGCAGGTGGGACAGCAGGCGGGATATGATCATTCTGCCTGGTGCTGTCACCGACATGAGTGTGGGTTGCCAGCCCATGCCCAGGTTCCTTACATTAGGGTATTGCTGTTTGCCTAAACGCTTACCAGCCACCACCGCAGCGGTGCTTGGGATTGTTTGACTTGGGCTGCCAGTGCCGATGTCTGAACTGCTGGGGCCGTCTTGAAG
Source organism: Ettlia oleoabundans (assembly GCA_019693395.1). Taxonomy (NCBI): domain Eukaryota; kingdom Viridiplantae; phylum Chlorophyta; class Chlorophyceae; order Chlamydomonadales; genus Ettlia; species Ettlia oleoabundans. The sequence goes on along the minus strand of JAAMXP010001182.1, from coordinate 57,168 downwards.
CAGAGACCGCGCGCCAACGCCACCGGCGGCAGCGGATGGAGCGGCTGAAGGCAGCTGTGCGCCTGCAACCCGGTCTAGAAATTCGTCAGCAGCGTTTGCGCCGGTTGTTGAAAGCGCCTGCCACCCCATGCGCGTCATTGTGCGCAGCGTCGCATGTCGGCGCTGGTTGCGGGACGATAAACAGCGGGTCACCCGAACCGGCAAGAACTCTGAAGCGCTTTGTTACCGAAAGAGCCTTTCGCAGGGCAGCCAATAGATGGTTTCGTGCCAGCTCTCCGCTCTCGGGGTGCCAGCTGGAGCCCAAAACCCTTCTCTTGTCCTGATTCCGACACGAAAACAACACAGCTGCACGACTTTTGCTAAGTGCAGGGCGTCCAAGGAGCTCTGGACGCGGCACCCGTCTCGAACCCCATGTGCTCTTCAGCTCGCCAAGGCTCGACGCAGGCGGCATGAACGGTGCCAACTACCCGCACAAGGGCGATGGCGCTGTCGGGGACGCTGCTAGGACGCCCTTGGTGCGGCCCACCGAGCCCAAGGCGCTGCCAGGTTCGTAGCGACGTGACGCGCCACTCAAGCAGCCGCTGCCGCTTCCGTTGCCGCGGCACGGGCAGATCATGCGCTGGGATGGATTGTTGGATTGTGAATGGCATTCTGGAGATAATGTCCTTGGAATCCTACAGTGTGGGCGTTGCCACCTGATGCCAACCCCCTTGCTGCACTCTTGGTTCCTGCCAGGCGGTAGGGCGGCCCACTATCAAGGCCACATGACAATCTACGTCCTTGTGGTCGCGCTGGTCTCGGCAACTGGAGGAATGCTGTTTGGATTTGGTGGGTGGCTGTTTGCTGGTCGTGACTGCGATGTTGGGGGCAGTGCTGCGTTACCGGGGAGACAGGGTTTGGCGCCTGTGGCAATTGCGACAGGCAGCATGCAGGTGCATGCCTTAGGGACATTCCTTATAAGCTGCGTTGATTGCTGTCCTCATGTTTGGCTGATGGATGCAGACATTGGTGTAGTGGGCGGCGTGGAGGTAAGGCAGCTCTGTGCCTGCCGTGTTGAGGTTCAAGGGCCCTACAACTTACAACAGCATGTAGAGCCTCCTGCGTTTGGATCCCTGCCCCGCCCCAGCCCGGTCTTTGCCTCTGCAATTGCCTAATACTAGGAATCTTACTAAATGCATGCAACCATCATTGCTTCTACCTTGGTGCAGGCCATGGCTTCCTTCCAGCAGCATTTCTTCCCAGACATCTACGCCCGCACACTCAGCGACACCAACGACGACCCATGTGCGCGGCATGGCTGGCTCTGGTCTACCTCAGCTGCCGCCTCCATCTTTTTGCCATCATTATTTTTGACCAACAGCTACAGGGTGTGCGCGATAAGTGATCCCTTGCTCTGTGCTGCGCATGCCTTCCACCTGCAGATTGCAAGTTCCACGACACGCGGCTGCAGCTGTTCAGCGCCATCATGTTCCTCTCTGGCGCTGTCATTGCATTACCTGCTGGGCATGCAAGCAGGGTATTCGGGCGCAAGGTCTGTCCTTCCTGGCAGCCATCTTGGCAGGCACGGACGCTTCTTTTTGTGCTATATACAGTGATGTTCCTTCTCTTGTATTATGCTGACATTCTGCTGTACTGCGCTTCCTCTGCGCGCAGATCACCATGCTTGTTTCTGGCTGCTTCTTCCTGCTGGGGGCAGGGCTTCAGGCGGGGGCGCACACCCTGACACAGCTCATAGTGGGGCGCACCATACTGGGCTTTGGTGTAGGTGAGCCACACACCAGCCCACACTGGCACCAACATGCTACTCACCCCTCATTGTCCACAGGCCATACACCAGCCTGGCCGCAGGTCGGCATCCGTTCAGCCCGCCTCCCAACGTTCCCATACCGCCACAGCATCCGTCTTGCGGAGCCCCTTCAGCGTGGTGCCCCTCTGCCCCGCAGGTACCGCTGCGTGCGTGGTGCCGGTGTACATTGCTGAGGTGGCGCCGTATGCCAGCCGCGGCGGCCTGGCCTACCTGTTTCAAGTGGCAACAACTGTGGGCATCCTGGCGGCGCAAGTGAGTGACTGGAGTGGTGACAGGTGGCGCGGGCATGTAGTTGCCGGGGCATGTGGTGGGACTAATATCTCAGCCGGCAGCTGGTGGCGGTTGTTTGGTGCCAGTCTGCGTCCATGCCATGATTCGACATCTCAATGCTCATGTCAAACGTTGCTTTATGTGGCCACTATCCAGGTCTCTTATGAGAGGTGCTCATTGCCCCGGTCACCCAACGCTCACCTGCTACCTGTTAGGCCTTACTCTTTGCAGCTGGTGAACTACGGGAGCCAGTACATCCCTGGCTGGGGCTGGAGGCTGTCGCTGGGGCTGGCCGCCATGCCCGCCTCCATCCTCTGCCTGGGAGGCCTGGTACTGCCGGAGAGCCCCTCATATCTGATCGAGAAGTGAGATGTTGGTGGGACTTGCTGCGCTCGTCAGTTCGTCATGCAGCGTGGGACAGTCAGTCAAGCTTGAGGCCCCCTGTGCAGCCTTGAGCTGCGTTCCTCAATCCAGCCCGCCTGGTCGTTCACCTCTTTGCTATGTGATTGCAGGGGCAAGTGGGCGCAGGGCAGGGCGGTGCTGCAGAAGCTGCGGGGCACGGACGAGGTGGATGCAGAGTATGCAGACATCTGCGATGCTGCACAGCAGGCTGCCAAGGTGTCAAATGTGCAGGTGAGGCAGGCAGTTGGGTGATTCATGGCGACAGGATGGGATTGCCTAATGGTGGAAGAGTGCACACAATGTCCCATGTTTGTATGCTGAGCAGTTGGTAACTCTGACACTTTCCTCACATGCCTTTGCCTCCTGCCAGTGTTCCGGCTACTTTGACAACTTCTTAACGATGCCCTTGCTGGCCGCTCCCTCTGCCTCCCCTGTCCCCTTTCCTCTGCAGAGCTGGAAGAACCTGGTGGCCAGGCACAATCTGCCCATGTTTATCATGTCATCCACACTGGCAGCTTTCCAGCAGCTGACTGGAATCAACGCGGGTGAGCGGCTGCTGTTGGTGGGAAGACGTTGGTGTTGACCGGGCGCATGGACCTGCCAGCTGCGCTTGTTCAACCAGCACGCAAAGCGAGACACTGTTCTGTACAGATGGTCCTGTGCAATATGACGCCTCTGCTGACTCCGCCCAGCTACCTTGCCCCCTTGCCCCTTCTTTGCCTGCAGTAATCTTCTATGGTGCGCAAAACAGCTGCCTGCCTGCGCCTGTGGCATGAAGCGGTGCAGGGCAGTGTCAGGCCCCAGCATCTTGCTTGCATGCCTAGCTGCTGCCGCGTTGCTGAACCCAGTGCTTCCCTGCTTGCTCTGCTGGCCAGTAGCTACAACTTCTAAACGACCCATTGCGACCTGTTGTGTGGTTTGTGACATTGCATAGCAACAGCACCTCCAAGCCTGACCTGCTGTGCACGCTGCAGCCCCAGTGATGTTTGAGTCGCTCAGCCGCTCCTCCAGCCCGCTGCTCAACACGGTGGTGATAGGGGCCACTAACGTGGTCAGCACCTTTGTGGGGCTGCTGCTGGTAGACAGGTGGGGGCGCAGACCCCTGCTCATACAGGGAGGCCTGCAGATGACAGCCAGCCAGGTGGGCTACCACTGCGCATAGCTGGTGGGCTGGCCCCTTAGCTCGCCCATGGGGTGATTGCTGGGTGCTGGGCGGGCGGGCTTGTTGGACTTTTTTGGCCAAGCCAGCAGCTGCATTATGTTATGTTTCGCACACAACCAGCCTGGTGTTTTCGTCCATGATGTGGCGTTGCGCTGCAGCGCCTTTGCACGTGCACAACCTTGCGTTGATTCCACCTTCAAGTGGTTTTTATGGCGCATGAAACAATGCAGATAGCCACGGCCGTCATTCTGGCGCTGTCTCTGCACTCCAATGGAGAGATGGCTGAGGGCGCTGCTGTTGCCTCTTTGGTCCTCATCTGCCTCTTTGTGGCCGGCTTCGCCTGGTCCTGGTGAGGCGCTCGTGTTTAATGCACTAGGTCTTGGCTATTGCATTGAAACGCAAACAGTCTGGTTTGGCACGGCACAGTTTGCTGCCGCTGCGCACTTGTTTTGCATTGCGTCTGCACTCTGGTAATGCTGCCTGCTGCTGCGCTCCTACAGGGGCCCCATTGTGTGGGTGCTGGGCGCTGAGATCCAGACTCTCGACACCCGCACCGCCGGCATGAGCGCTGTGGTAGCCACTAACTACCTCGTCAGCTTTGTCATAGGTATGCAGTTGTACTAGCTTGCAGTTTGTGGCAGGCCATGTAGACAAGGTTGCATTAGTGAGTGGCCATCTGGGCTCGAACGCGCAGTTATTGTCAGAAGTGTTACTCAGATGAGTGCGGTGTAGCCAGCTGATGTTTCAACCCCAGTTCGTGCAAGTCTGATGTAAATGTAGCCCCAACCGCTCCCCCTCGTGCAGGCCAGAGCTTTCTATCAATGCTGTGCAGCATGGAGTGGGGTACCTTTGTATTTTTCGCGGCCTGGAACTTTGTGATGACGGTTTTTGTGTATTTCCTCCTGCCAGGTCAGCTGCGCGGTCTGCAGAATGGCATTTTGGCGACAACTGTCAACCTCGTCCTATAGTGGTCCATGGCTTCTCTGACTGCTCTGCGCTTGTATCATGCTGTTGGTACCCGCATGCTTTTCATCTGCCATGACTTGCTGCCTGGCTGTTTGCAGAGACGAAGGGGTGAGCATTCTACTGGTGGATTCGGCTTGGGCTTGTTGGCAGAAACCGCGCACATCAACCAGTCGTCTGCCCTGCATTGCTGTGCATGGGTAGCATGACAGCGTGTTTGACACTCTAACAGCAGGTCTGCGAGTGCAGCCCACAATCCTTCCTGTACCTGACAACTCATGGCCGACCCCTGCCTGCTCCGCGCCGTGCCTGCCATGCAGCATCCCTATTGAGGACGCCGCCTACGCCAGCTTGTTTGCACGGCACCCCGTGTGGTGCCGGGTGATGGGGCGTGCTGGAAGGGCAGTGCTGGAGCGGGAGGGCTTCCGCGCCGCTGCCTTCCGAGAGGCTAGTGGCGCTGAGGGCGGGGACCTGCGCCGCTTGGCCAGATACTACTCAGCCTTGGGGCTGTGAAGCAATCCTGATGAACATGCTCCAAAGGATGTGTCTGCAGTTAGAAGCGACGAGATTACGTAGATGTGCAACTGTCAATTGCTGTTCCCTGTCCTGACTTCTGTTTGACTTTGGCAAGCTTTTGACTGCCGTTCCAGCCCCCGACGCATCTTTTGATTGCTGTCCTACCTGGCAATGGGCCACACCCTTTTTTTGCTGAACGAGCGTTTCACCTGCCCTGCTTGTGTTTTGCACCTTTTATGATTTTGCTCAACTATCCTGCTTCTGAGTTTCCTGTCTTGGCCCCGTCGTGAGTTTTACATTCCAGTTTCAGCCTGCGTGCCATTGCATTGACACACATCTATGCAAATGTCGTCTTTCATTGGGTGGTCCATGTACAGGTAACAGAATGCATGCATTTCATGCAGTGTTTGACATGTGTTGACAAAATAGATGCCCTCACAGAGTCGAGCAGGTTCATGGGGTTCGCTGGGCTTGCAGCATTACATAACGGTGGTGGAACAATGGGCCTGCAGTTGCTCCGCCACCTGGCTCATTTCATCCTTTAGTTGCAGCATCATATTGAAGAAGTACTGCTACAGGATAGGCAGAACATGGCAACCAAAGACGGTGACTGGTTAACTTTATGCACTCTTATTGTTGGGTTTGAGGCACGATGCAGCTGAACCCGTGTATTCAGCCAGTGGCACGGCACATGCAGCTGTCATCAGCAACAGGGTCGTGTTGTTTCACCTGACTTTTTACAAAAGTGGGGTCCTCTCCACCGCGAGTGAGGTGCAGATCAGCCAGCGCCATTGCCAAATGCGGCACCCCGGCTGCAAAGTGCTGCATGAAGGCCTGCAGCCCCAGGGCCGGGGAGGATGCAGACAGGTGGCTGGCAGGGTCATTAAACATCTTGCCAGTTGCTGGCAGAACAGCGAAATATCAAGGACCACCAGGCGCTAGTCTCTGGACAGCCACAAAATGCAACAAGGGCACAGTGCAGCCACCAGGCTTGCCGCACAATGCTAACGTCAGTGTGGGCAGGTAAGAGCCACCTCAAAATGATCTGCCGCATCGGCGTCCGTGTGGCTCTGCCTGGTGGGCGGCCGTGCATAAGCGGCTCCAGTGCTGGTCTGCACCCCCGCCTCCCTGAAGGTGCGCACCACTTGCTGCTGCGGTACAGCCGGCACCGCCCAGGGAGGAACAAACACGTGGTTGAAGTTGGGGCCAACCTGCAGGGCAGAATTGGGGCTACAGGCAACGTTTTGGTGCACGTCCGGCAACAAGGGCAGATTTTGTCTGAGCTGCAGTGCTGTTGCTTCTGTCTATTGGCTGGCACCTCCGGTGCGCCTCAGCAATGGTTCAGCTATCCAGAAAACATCATGCCAGGTTGCCTAGCCCTTGAAGTAGAGCACTGCATTCAGAAAGCTTGTCTGGCCGGTGATCACCTCATGCAGCTCATCAGGGGTCATCTGCTCCTGTGCCGCCACCAGCCGGGCGGCACGCATGGACCCAAAGTCCTCAGCTGCCAGCGGTGGTGCCTCTGATACTGGGGCTCGCCCTGCTGCCGTGCCACTTGCTGCGGTAGTGGCTGCCGCTGCCGCCAGCTCATCTTCAAATTCTACAAGGTAGGGCCTGCTGAAGGTGCCCTGCCGGCCCAACGGCAGGCATGTGCTGGCATTGGTTGGCATGGTTGGGCTGCCACGCCCAAAGGGGCTGCTTGGCGGGCTGGCAGTACCGCTTCCAACGGAGCCACATCCGGCTGTCCACTGCTCTGCCGCTGCACATGGGTGCTGCGGGCTTGGAGGGTCTTTGGGCATGTAAGCCAAGGTTGCCGCTTGACGATGGGCGGGGCATGCAGAGTCCTCAAGAGAGCGACGCACAGGTGTGCTGTTGGCGACTGCTGCTGTCGCGTCCAACGCAAGCTCCAGCGCATGCTGCTGCGGCAACTTCTGCGGCGTAACCAGCGGGCTGCTTTCCAGCTCACTTGACCTGCTGCCGGCAGAATCGTCGGATCGCGGCTGTCCAGAGGCTGACAGGCGATGTGGACCGGCAGCAGCCCGTGCTTGACTGCCGCCGTGTCGGCTGTTGCCGGCGGTGGGCATGCCGGTGCTGCTGGTGCGGCGCAAGCCAGGGCCACCGCCTGTGCTGCTGGTGCGGCGCAAGCCAGAGCCGCCGCCTGCGCTGTTTGCTGTTACACCACTGCTGCTTGTGCGATGCAAGCCTGGCTTGCCGTCGCTGTCCAACGGGCTGGGTGCAGGCATGCCGGTGCTGCTTGTGCGCCGGAGCTGAGGGTTGGCGCCACCGCTGCCGCCGTCGCTACCGCCGCCGCCGTCACTTTGTGCCAGCAGAATGCGGCTTGGAACTGTCTGCGCCCTGGCCAGCCCCTTGCTGCGGCTGCTTGTGCTGGCCACCAGCTTACGATGCAGAGCACGTAGTGCGTCATCATTCGCGTGTTGGAGCAGCTGCACGCAGGGTGGGAGGTCAGCGAGTGAACGGCGGGAAACGGCCAACAAACTACGATGCCGCGACAGCACGGCTTCACAACACCCCCGTTTCATTTAGTGGTGCAATGCCATAGGGCTGCTATTGATGCCTGTTGCTACGCAGTTGTGTCCTCGCAGGTGCCATGTTTAGTCCTTGCAGGTGCCTTGGTTTGGCAGCCGGAGTACGGACATGCATTGATTGCCGCCGCTGCCGGCCGGCGCTGCCCTGCTGGGGCTGCACTCGCCTGGCGATAATCCATATGCACGGTTGATGACGGCGCGCCCCGCCACCAATGACCGCACTCGAGAGCCACGTTGCAGCCTTGCGAGCGGCGGACCACATTGACAATCACTTTGCTACCCGTCTCGTTGGCTCCTTTGCTGAGCAGGGTGCACGGCACTGCAATACGGACTTCCTTAGAAGTGGTGAGGAGGCCCGTGACTACTTCAATATTATCTGCAGCGCATAATTCAAGCAGCCGCTCGGCGCGGGACGTCATGCTCCAGGGCTGGTCAATTGGTAGACGGATGGCTGTCTCATAAGGGCGCCGGGACGCTCACCAAGACCAGAAGACTTGACTGACGGCCAGCTGGCACGTATGTTGAGAACTGACGACATGTGGAGCGGAGGTTTATAAGAGAGGGCCTCTCGAATTGGCACGGGTTTGCTCATAGTTTATCAGTTCCCCATAGCCTCTTGAAGCTCAGCCAGTGGGGCCATGGTGGCCGCCTGCCTTCCTGGGGAACTTGGAGAGACACGGGAGAGCAGCAAGGGCTGCAACCCGCGGCAGCAACATCTTCCGGAGCGTCCCGCCTCCGCTAGCGATGCAAAGCAGCTGGGGGATGCGGCCTTTGGCCAGGGCGATTTTGACCAGGCCGTCGCTGCCTACACTGCTGCCCTGGACTGCCTAACCGGGCCAGAGGACGATCCACATATGCGTGGCACACTGCTGGCCAACCGGTGTTTGGCAAGGTTGAAGCTTGGCAACCTGCCAGATGCAGCACGGGCAGATGCGCAGGAGGCCTGCCGCATGCGGCCGAGGTGGGGCAAGGCCCACCTGCGACTTGCCCAGGTACGTGGGCAGCTGGATTGATAGCCTCCCTATTGCCAGCATGCACTGGGATGGGACTGCTTATTGTTGGCCAATTAGAAAACATTCCGCCCTGACGGTGTTGTCTGCAGTCTGAGGAAGGCTGTGGCAGACTGGAGGCTGCCGCGGCCAGCTACCAGCGCGCCGCAGAGCTGGATGCTGTACTGGCACCAGCAGTCAGCAAGGCGTTGGCTGCGTTGGAGCGCCAGTCCTCTCGTCAACGCTGCCTGGTGACCCTGCAGGGCCACCAAGGACCCATTTACGATGCCGCCATGCACCCAAAGGTGGATCGTTGTTGTCGCGAAGCATCAAGTGCAGCTCATGCCACTGACGCAGCAGAGGGCGACTGGCCTGTAGCACTCTTTTGCTGCATTTGGCAAACCAAACTGTCAGTTAGGGTTAGCTGGTTCAAAGCTAGTGGTGCCTGTTGAAAGTTTGCTGTGCTTTGTTGTGCAGGATCTTGTGTTTGGCTCCGTGCCAACGCAGCTTGTAGCGACCGTGGGCGCAGACGCAACTGTACGCCTCTGGTGCAGCACAACTGGGCGCCAGTTGCAGGTGCTTAATGGGCACAGCGACCGGGTGACCCGCCTGTGCTGGAGCATGTGTGGCTCCTTGCTAGCCACTGCATCATTAGATGGAACGACTCGGCTATGGCACCTACACCCTGATGCGCCGGCTATATGCAGAGAAAGCAGAACCCCTGCCGCGCTGGTTACACCAGGCTCAGTGTTTGGTGAAGCTGGGCAGGAGGGACGTGTGAGTTGCTTGACCTTCAGCCCAGACAGTACCCTGCTCGCCACGGGGTCCAGCAGCGGGCATGTGCGCCTGTGGAGCACCAGAGTCAGCGATGACAGCAGCCATCAGGAGCTGGGGAGGCACAGCGGCCTGGTCTCCTCCGTCTGCTTCTCTCCTTGCGGCCACTTGCTGGCCTCAGCATCGGGTGCGGCAACAAATTAAGGGACCTGAGCCTAAGTCGCCGTTTGCTGCATCCAGGTGTTGACATGATCATATCCCCGTGTGTCCCAAGGTGCTACACCATGTTGTGCTTTTCTCCATCCTCGCCCCCCCCCCCTCCGCTGTCCATTTGGCTTATCAACTGTGCAGGGGATGGCCAGGCTAGCGTTTGGAGTGCAGAGAGCGGCAAAAACGTGGCGGAAATTGTCTGGGATTCTGGACCCATCAACTGCTGCTGCTTTGTGCAGCTGCATAGTGGAGGCACCGAGGCAGAGGGCTCACCCCAGGCGTCAGCATTGCTCCTGACATGCCACGTGCAGCAGTTGCGGCGGGAGGGGCGAGTGATGCTGTGGGACGTTTTGCAGGCCAGTTCATGTTGCTTGTGATCTTTTGGCTGGTGCAGCTGTTGCTGCTGACACCTCTCCTTGTGACACGTGCCCAACACCTCCTGAAAATGACTGCCTCACATGTGTGCTGCCTGCTTGCTACTGGTGGTGCTGCTCCATGCTTTATCCTCTTCAGGGGTTTTAACCAGGTGTCTGCACCCCTTTCGCTGCAGAAGTGCCAAGGCTGGGTGGATGGCAAGTTGGTGGGGCCGGTGGCCAGCCTGGATGACTTCAGGGGCAAGGTGACCGGCGTGGACAGCTGCTGCTACCGCACAGAGGGCCGTGCTGTTGGTGCACAAAATCCCGCCACCAGCACAACTAGCGGATTTGCAGGTGGGGCTAGTGCACAAAAAGAAAATCTTGGAGACTCCACAGTGCTGCTGGCCGCAGCCTGCAGCGATGGCAGCGTGCGGGTTGTGGACCTGGCAGCCGTAGCGGCTGTGCCAGCTGGCAATCGTGTCGCTGCTGTGGCGGCAGGGGCTCCTCTGCTAGAGCTGATGCTCCCAGATGCTGTGCAGCCCGGCCACGGGGATCCCAGCTGGCACGTGTCTGCTGTACAGCAGGCATCTCATGACCGAAACCTGGTGGCGCTGTCCCCAGATGGCAGCCTCCTAGCTGCGGTGGGCCCAGACTGTCGCATCAGGCTGGTTGAGCTGGAAAGCACTGGGCAGGCGCAGCAAGTGCTGGCGCTGGCAGCGCACAGCAACCGCGTGCGCGTGCTGTGCTGGCTAAGAGGCGGGCGGCGGCTGCTGTCTGCGGGAGAGGACGGCATTGCACGGGTGTGGCAGGCACGACCTTGACTCTTAAGGGGACAGTGCCAACCTGGTGCGATTGAACTCCTGGTTAACTGCCAATGTCCAACGATTTAAAATACACAGTATGTCAACTTGTATGACCTAACAAGCTATGTATATAAGGAGTTGCATAATATCACTGGTTGTCAGTTTGCCTAACTGCCCTCAGAAACTGCCCTCAGCTGTCTGCTGCTGCTCCCCTAGTGCTGCTAGAAGGCACTGCTCCTGCTGACTGCAGCATGCTCAGCACTTGCTCAAGCAGCTGATCAGTGCTGCCAGCTGTGCTGTCCAACTTGCAGCGCAGCTCTATTGAGATATCGGCAGTGGAGCTCCAGTCTTCACTTCCCCCATTCCTGGCCAGCACCGCCTGAATGTCATCCCAGCTGCTGGGCTTATGCTCGTGCTCTGTGCCCCTGTTTTGCTGCCCGCGCTGTTCCACCCTCTGCTGCCACACCTTCGTGTCCCGGGGTTCCAGTTCCACAAGTGCTAAGCGGGCGTCATACTGCGGGCGTAACGTTGACCGCAGATGGGTGTCTAGTAGCACAAGACGACTGCTGGGCATGTGGCGCTAGCGTGTGGGGCTTTGCTGGTGATCTGCCGTCTCATCTGTTGAGCCTTGTTGAGACGTATATGATTTCAAGTGCCCAGGCTAACCCATCAGCAGCACCACCAGCCGCAACAGCGATAGCGCCACGCACCTTGGCTGCCAGAGCAGCGGCCTGGTCAAAGAGTGCTCGCCTCGCAAGCGGGCAATCTACACAGCAGCTCAGCCCGCACAACAACTGTGTCTCCACATAGCGGAACATCACTTCATAGCTCAGTTGATTCCATTTAATGTTAGAGTGGCTGGCCACCAGGTGCTGGAAGGCGCTGCGAGCGTCGTCTTTGTCAATGAGTGGCCAGCCCAGCACCGCCGCGATAGCGCGGCCAAGTGTGGACTTGCCACTGCCCGGCTGTCCTTTAAGCAGCATTAACACTGGTGGAGATGGTTTTTGCCTGCAATCGGGCGAGTGGCGCGCGTCTGGCAGGCGTGCAGCCATTGAGCGGCTGGCAGTGCAGTTGTGCAGTCCAAGTGTAAAATGGGCCAATGGATCCACGCGAACAATAAAACAAGTGCTGAGCTGGCATCGGCTGTGCAGGCATCAGGGTGCCAAATGCCCCGTTGCTGGGCCCCAAAGTAGAGAGCTTCGCACGTAAGTAGAGGATTGCTAATTTACGGTTCATGCGGCGCCTGCACTGCGCTGTGCTGGTTCCCCCAACAGGGCTCTTAAAACAAGGCGTATGGGCGTACGGCACGCCCAACAAAACAGTTTTGGGGGCAAAAACGCCCTCTAGGCGTGCGGTAGCACGCCTTGAGAAATTTCCGGCGCCGCAGGGGAGGCGTAGGAAGTACAGTTGCAGTACACGCCCCAAACACCCCACTCTAGGCCCACTACGCCCAGCTTTTTCCCAAGGCGTGAAATCTGACGCCTTGGCAATTTTCTGCTTTAAAAGCCATGCCCCCCAGTGGGAGGCGCGGGCGGGACGTTGACCTCAGCCCAGGGTGGCACCTGGCGTAAGTTCTAATCTTTGTTTTGGACTCTAAATCAACTTTTTCGACATTTCGGTGTCACAACGCACCTTCAACACCGTGTGAGGACGTCGCTGCCATGTCAAGTGCGGGTGTTTAGCGTAGTCAATACGGCAAAGTGCTGGAATCTGCTGTAGAGGAACTGCGCCGGAACTTGAAGCAAGCAGAAGGCGCAGCTCAGCAGCTGGTTGAGGAATTGGTGGCGGTGGAGCGGCACCAGGGCCGTGTTGCATGTTATGGAGTTGGAAGGGAGGGGCTGGCCATGGAAGGATTTGCCGTGCGCCTCTTCCATACGGTGCATGGCCTCCAGGTGGAGCGTGAACATTTGAGAGATGATACTTTGTTGCTAGCAGGCCGGTCTGGGCACTGGGAGTGTGCGGCATAGTCGCTTGCCGCAGTCTTGCGTGGTCGGCGAGATGACTGCACAACATGTGGGCTCAGGCAACCTTCTGCTGTCTTCAGCCGGGGTGGCGCCCGGTTGATCATCTTCACCTCACAGCCACATTAGGCAGCGCAACAGCTGGGCGACGTGGTGCTATACATGCCCGCCAACTGCCTGCCATCACTTGATAGCTTAGCAGGGGGCCAGTTGCAGCGGCATGCCAGCGGTAATGGCGCAACGAGCAACAGAAGCTGAAGTGCTGCCTGTTTCGCTGCTGCTTATGGGTTTGAGCTGCGAGCTTGCTTTGCACCTGTTCTTTGATGTGGTGTGTGTGCTGATGCAGCAGCGGCTAGGGCTGTCAGCAGCTGAAACGACTGCACGTCACACAACTGTATGGGCTGCGCTACCTGATGATGCCTGTGCCACCTGTCGTCAGCTCCTCGTGACCGCCAGACATGTCCACCCGCGTATTTCGACTACAAACACATGTATCCATTACAACTGGCCGATCACCAGTCAGCTGAGGGCTAATCAGACTATTCAGGTTCACCAAAATCCCCATATCACCACAACAGTCGTTGGCCTGACATCACTGTGCAGGCCTGGGCGGGCCTTTCGCCGGAGCCACCGCGCTGACGCACGACTCCGCCCCAACACGTTGGGATCAAAGCACGTTTGTGCAAAAGCGGGATGCGATTCGAGCTGGTCCCCGTCCCCGATGGCGGGCCTTGCCAGGAAGCCAGTAATGTGGAGAGAAACGGTGCTGTGCGCTGGCCCCTGGCTGCAATGCATTAGCTGTGATCCATGGCATTTCATTTTTATGCTGATAGATAAGATCAATGTTGAAGATAGCCTTAACAGCTGGCAATAGTAGTCTGCAGGAACAATGCCAAGCTATCAACGAACCCAATCGGCCGGGGGCGGTGGTGCTGGGGTGAGCTTGAGCAGGCACATGACTGCATCAAGTATACAGGAGGGGAATAAGTGACAGACGGCCAGCGATGACATTATTCATGTGTTGGCAGCATAGACCCCACCTCCTAATGATTCAGGTATCCCTGCAGCGCGCTGTGAGCCAACATGCGGCGCCACAGAGAGCTACCCCAGCCACAGCAAGCATTATGGGCACCGTTCAAGTTCAACACACGCCCGCACCTGTGCTGTAGCCCAACATTCGTGCCTCCTGGCCGTCCTCAGGTGCCAGCTCATCAGGAGGGGAGGGCCCAATCTCGCCATTGCAGAAAAAGCCACAGAGCGCAGCGCCGGGGAACGCGGCCTGCACAATCAACGGGAAAAAGCCGCAGCACATTGCCCAACAAACAAACAGAATCGGTAGCAAGGTGACAGCATGCCCCATGCTTGCCATAGAATACTTGTCACAGCAAATTTCTCCCATGTGCCCCACCTGCACCATGCGAGACTCCACGTGTTGTTCCTCGTAGTAGCGCTGCCCCTTGGCCACACACGGGAACATGAGGCAGCCGTACACCGGCAGCTGTCGTGCACTCAGCAACTGCAATTAGGCAGCAGGCAGACAAATTGACACAAGGTGGAGGGCCTGCAGTAACACTTCCGACTTGAGCAATGCACAATATGCATTGTGCAGTCTCAAATTGCAGAGAAACATAGACCGCAAAGCCGTTGGCATGAAGGACAGTGAGAGCAGCGCGTGTCGAAGCCCAAAGACCCCCACCTACCCTGCCAAGGCTGGTTGATTCCATGTGGGAGTAGCAGCATGACGCGGTGGGGTCGGAAATAGCAAGTTCATCGAGCGCAGCAAGCTCCTGTTGGAAGTCTGTAAGGCAGGTCAATGGGTATACAGTGAGCATGCAGCACTGTCATGAAGAAGCACAGAGACTTGCTGGTACAGGTATGCCCGCTGCACAAAATGCTTGCGCTCTTTGGACTGGTGGGATAGAACAACAGCCATGAAGCACCGCGCCTGCATACAACAACCGCTGAAAGAGCAAACAAAGGCAAGGCCTTCTCAGCAGTAATAACCAGACCACTTACCGTCATCAACCACGCGTGCTGTCCCCGCGGCCAGCTGCTTCTCCATCTGTTGCCTGCTAAGGTTGGGCTGCGGGGTGTAAAAAGCGGCAATCATTCCGCGCTCCACAGGGTGCTGCACACTGACATAGCCGCTGGTGCGCATAAGGTTGTTGGGGTCGTGCATCTGCAGAGACGACGGCACCAGGTGGGGTCATGCAAGCAAAAAAGAACAAGCACAACCACGCGGTGTGTACACTGTCATAGGCCGGTTGCCAACGGTAAAGCCGGGCTTGGACGGGAGACCCAGCCAACAGCATAAGCAGCAATCCCGCCTCCTGCTCATGAGCAGCAATCTCGCCGCAGCTCGCCTGCAGCATGACCATTTTGCAGGGATCATCCTCCCCCAGGCTTGGCCCAGGCGTGCGTACACCAAAAAACAGCGGTGCCCGTGGCGCCACATTGGCCCCCTGTGCCTGCAGCGCTGCCACCAGGGCGCTGGTGGGGGTGAAAGTGCCGCCCACAGGCACCCAGGTCAGCGTGTCTGCAGGGGAGGAGAGCAGAGGAATGGGCAAAGTCAGGCAGGCACGAGTGGACCACCAGGGCAGGGCGAAGACAACATATTCAAAACAAGCATCCAGCAAACAAGCATGGAGTAAGTAAGCTGGGATGCCCCATGCCTCCCGCACGCCTGGGAACAACCCCACAGGAGCCAGCATAGAACTGCTTTGGAGGACCTGCTCACCTGACCCTGTGGCCAGCCCCATGCTGTTTTGCAGCTGCTGAACAAGCGTAACGCGTCCCACAGGGGAGAGGTCCACGTTTGCAGACACTTGTGACACCATGAAGCGCTGCAGGCAGGCAGGGACACGGTTTGTAGGCAGAATGACAACCCAAATATTATTGAATGTGCAGTTGACGAGGTCACATGACATCGCTCAGGAGGCTGAGGACCAAGGTAAGGTCGATTGCAATGGGTAGGCCCTCGGTCCGCCGCAGTCGGGACCACGGGGGTACAGCTGGGGTATAGGTGGGGGGCTGGTTGCTGGTTATACCGCAGGTCAAGTTCCTCCTATCCCGTCCCTGCACTTGCCTGTGATATGCAGCGCATGCCGCGGGCTGTCAATGGCACCGCCTCCACTCCCGGCCCACTGATGCCCACCAGGAGCGTCCCGCTGGTCAGTTCTGCGTGCAATGCCTTGCCGGCTGTCCGCCCCGGCAGGCCCACCAACAGTGAGGATGCACCGTCAAAGCTTCCACCCAGCCCCCTGCACAGCAGCAACAGCACTGGCGTGTGAATAAATGAACCAGGTGTCAACAACACAGCTGCGAGGTATGTTCCTTGGGAAGATGGATGCTGTACCAGTGCAAGCAATCAACGCGACAGGACTCACTGCTGCCAATTTTCCCGCCTGTGCCCACTTACCCGCACACTGCTTCTCCTGGGAATCTCTGACCCAACTGCAGGAGCAGCAAGCCAATCAATTGATGTTGAGTGTTCACTTCACTCCGTCGCACATGCTGATAGCAGGCGGGTAGGCAGTGGGAGATTGTGGGGCAGCTATGGCAGGCTGCTTTCATACAACTGGATCCAGCAGGTGTGCACTGAGTAGGTCAGTCATGGGACGACATGAAGAGGGAAGAGTAGCAGGCAGGAAACAACCAGGCAGACCGCCATTCAGCTAGCTTGGGTAGTTGGCCAACCGGCGGAGCTCACCTGGTGAAGCACGCTGTCGATGTGCGAGTGCTTGTCGCTGAGCACCAGCCATGTGCGCGGGTGGTCGCTGGGCCCCTCAGCAAGATCGCCCTCAGGGGGTTGCCAGTCTGTACAAGGGGGCCCAGGTGGGCAGATCAGAGGGAGGCAGTTCGCAGTGAGCTTTGAAGGCGCTGGGTCAGCGTGGCGCATGGCCAGCAAGGTAATGCTGGTGCTGCTGGCAAGACAGGTACGCTGTACTCAAGCAACTGGCATTGACCAAACACCCTGACTGACGAAATGAGAGCGCAGAAGCACACCCATGGCCAGCACCTGAGCTGCTGTTTGGCTCCAGCCCATCCTTCACCAGCGCTGCCTGCACCATGGACCCTGGAGGCAGGTGCAGGACCGAGACTACAAGCCCAACCCGCTCCACGCTTTCCACATCGTCTATCCTGCCGTTTTCTGCACCAACAGGCGGCCAAAAGGCAAGGAAGTCAGTGGAGGAGGACATAGACATAAACATGCAGATAGCAGGCAAGCGGCAGGCAGGTAGAACATTTCGAGCAAATCAGTTGCGAGAAACCACGCACAGGCGTGGCAGGCAACCTAAAGACGCATGGTGGCGCATGGTGATGCTACCTGAAAGGGCTGCAACTTTACGAAGCGAATCACGATCCCCACCTGTGTCTAGCCCTACCACACCAGGTGCAACCACACCAGCCAGCAGGGTGCACTTAGCCATGTTTGCCCGCAGCGCTTGCAACATGACCGGCAGATTGGCATGGCTGCAGGCCAAGGAGTCAAGGCAAGTAGGCAGGAAGAAGGTGAATACTTGTCATTGACAGGAACCAAGGTGAAATTAACCCTTATACACAACGTATATAATAGCTACTGCCACTATTGTCGCTAGCAGCGTTGTAGCAAGTGGCAAAAGGTGTGACGCACCCCCTGGCAGACACAAACACGAAGCAGATGTCTGGCTTGCCACGACCGCAAAGTTTTGAGGTCAGACTTTCCTGCACGACATGCATGGCAGGATCCTTACAGTGGAATTAGGTTGACGTCCCAGGCTGCAGCACCCCTAGATGAGGCGAGTGGCTCCGCAACCAGCGCTGTGCGCTTTAAGAAAACGGGTGGCAATCGTGCCCACTCACCGCCCATTTGCTGCAAGCTGCCTGACGTTCCTCAGGGCTGGAAAAATCGGTGCAGAGCACCGCCGGGTGCTCCTCGCTGTAGGTCCGCCAGTAGGGAGTACGAACTAGGTAGGCAACCTGCACGCGGAAAGGCGGGAAGCGCAGATCGGCAAGCCGCAGGGTCGGCGGCGTTCAACGTGACGTGCAGAAGTGATCAGCCAATGTGTCCAAGGGCTGAGACACGATGGCCGACCATTTACATCGGAATTAACATACTACTGGGGGGGGGGGGTATAGTAGTATAGTATATATACACCAGCATCAGTGGCTGCCGCTACAGCGGCGGGCGCTGCTGCTGGGCCGGGGCGTCTCACCAGAGCCCTGGTTGCCCGGCTGGCGCAGCTGGCGCGCGATAGCGTCTGCCAGTCGCAACTGGCGAGACATTTCAAGCGCAGCTCTTGGGGCAGGTGGTCGAAGGAGGCTTCGGTCGGCTCCCGCGCAGAGGCTTGCGTTGCCTGCCCGTGCGCCTCACCGCTGGGCCCTTGCAGATCATAAGCTGTCATGGCACGCCCGACGTTACTCATACCGCCCACATGGTCCTGTTTTGGAGGGGCGGCCCGCGAGGTGGCGAACTCGTGGTGGACGCGAGGTAGCCACAAAGACCTTCAATAAAACAAGGCCGGGCAAAGCAACAACGCACGGCAATCCGCCCCATCCACCATGCCAACCCTAATGCTGCAGGGAGGTGGCGGTGGCTGGCTCCAGGCTATCAGAGCATACCCCCACAGGTGAGCATAGGTTGTTATAACCCGACCTTTAAGAAGATTACAATGAATGGAAAAAATATACAACCACCATCTAGTACACAGGGGGCACTTGGAGCGAGGGGTGGGCAGTCAGCCGTGCCAGCACCTCTCCCGCCCGCCCCTCCAGCTTCAGCCCATGACGGCGTGCTAGGTCATCAGCCCGGGTAGCCCCAGCTGTCACAATGGCCAACTCCGCGCCATTCTCCACTGCTGCCCTGACCAGCCTGGACACACAGACAAAGAGGGCAACCAAGTGTTGCATTGGTGCTCAGATTGCCAGGTGGCCACAGTTCAGGCACCTCGTGCTCCCAGGCGTACCGCCATGTGAAAGCCTGCGTAAGTACGTTTCAGACCTGATGGGCATGGCAGACCTTGTGAGCAAAACAGCCCTGCAAAGTATCGATCAACAGGGGCTGGCACACCTGTATGCCGACCAGACTGCCAGCGAGCTGCCCACAACCACAATGCTACTGCAGCTCTGTGCCAGGCCCAGTGCTTGTTGTGCCCGCTCCACTGGAATGCCTGCACCAGGGTTGGCCGTAAAGGGGCAGTGGGCATGAATTTGGCGTGCACGCTGCCGTTTGATCAGGAACAGGCAATGGCCAAACATGACTGTCGCAGCAGACTCACTGTCGCCAAAAAAAACTACATTCGGTTTTAATATTCCGCCGCAGGCCACACAGGCTGGCACTCGGAAGCCCTGTCCAGCAGCAGCCACCAGCTCCACGTCGCCATCGGGACGCTGCACAACCTGGGCATCCCCATCTGGGCGGTGCAGGATGGCAGGCCCGCTGTCGCCACTGCTGCTGCTGCCGTTAGTCTCCTGCAGTTGGCACAAACACGCAGCATGCATGAGTTCAATGTCGCTGGCACAAACACGCAGCATGCATGAGTTCAATGTCGCTGGCAGCCTACCAGGCAGTAAACACCGTAATGCAACCTGCCCCACAGTATGAAAGTTGGCGAATCGCCACTTCCACCGCCACTGCTCCTACCCGCAAGCTAGGATGCACAGCCGCTGCCGTGCCTGCACGCAGAAGGCGTTGACGGTCATCTGCTGCGTCTTGCTGCGCTGCCAGTGCCGCTGCCGCAGCTGCCGCTGCGGGATTCAGCGCCGCTAGTGTCTGCTGGAATTCATGGCGGCACGATAGGCGGCCACAGCTTGTGCAAATGACTTCATGCGTTGTCCCATGCAGCTCTAGCGCCTGAGAGCCTGCCTTGTGATGCAGTCTGTCAACGTTCTGGGTTATCAGTGAGGGCACCCAGCCTGCAGGCGGGAGGGGGGGGGGGGGGGCACGCGGGCGGGCGCGCACATCAGTCACCAAACAGGGTTCAGCAATCTGCAACACAGCGGCATGTCACAACAGCATAAAACCCCACGAGGCCTCAAAATGCCAGCAGCAAGCAGCGGCACCCACCCCGTTGCTGTAAACGTGCAAGGCTTTCATGCGCTGCGTTGGGCTTAACACTGCTAAACTTGTGCCACCCAGCAAAGCTGCGCGCCCAATAGCGTGATCGGTTATCATCTGAAGCCATAAACTGCAGCAGTGTCAGGGACAGCGGCACCCAGGATGATGGTTGGGGGGGTGCTTGAGGGTGGTGGAATGGCACATAGCAGCCGCAGATGCCGCAGCAATGGCCCAGGCAGCAATATAGGAAAGAGAGTCACGGCACTGCTGAAAGATCAAGCAGTGGCAAATGCCTCCTGCAGCCAAAGGTGCCTGGGCCAGTGCAAGAAGCATGGCTGGCTGGCGCCGACACGGCTGCGCGCCTGCTGGTGGGTCATGGGTTTGAAGTTGCTGGTAGTGTAAGCGCCAGCAGGCCCTCTATAATCGGGTACTCCGCTTTCCGTGGAGCAGCCAGCGCCAGTTAGCACCAATGCTCCCCGTGCACGCTGCAGCAAATCTGCCAGTCGATCCACGGCGGCATCACTGACAGGCGGGAGGGTTGGCGAGGTGGCATTGGCTGCTGGCACCGCCGAGCCGACCACATATGGCTGTTGGTTGCAGCTGCTGGGTGGGCTCACAATTAAAGAGCTGCTCCACCAGCTGCCGTCGCTGGAGATGCGGTCTTGGCGATGGGGAAGAGCGCGCGCGGCCGTGTTGTGCACAGCCTGCACACCGGCGGCAGCAGTGGCGTCAAAAGTGCTTGGTCGTTGCGTCCAAGAAGGTCGGGAAGGATCACTTCGAACGTTGGAATCCGTGTGGAGGTATGCGGATCCCTTTGGCACAGGCATTCCCTGGCTCTGACGGACCTGGTGACGCGCGGCACCGGAGTGGCTGTTGTACAGCAGAGGCAGCGATCTACCAACCATGTGCCTCATCTGAAATAACGTCAAACCGATCGGCAGGTGGCACAAGGGCCAGAGAACACAGGTACTCAGATGTACAGCTCGGCACCTCGTCACGCACCTGATCCAGCCCCTGTATCACGATTGGTCACACATTGACTGCAGCAGTAGTGGGCAGGGCTCCACTGAATTGCTTGTCTTGGCGGTGCAGGCATGAGCGACGGCGAATTGGAGGAAGGCGAGATTCTCGAGGAAGGGGAGCTGCCGCCCGATGTTGCAAGGTTGCCGCCGGTAAGCGCAGCTGCTGTGTGTTACCCGACGGCGCCCAGCGCGCACTCTGCACTTGGCTGCGCGCACTATGCTTTGAGACACCATTTTCGTGATGCCATGCCACGCAGCAGCTCCGTGCCGAGCCATCGCAGCCGCAGCCGCCCTATCACCGGGATGAGCGGCGGTATGATGCCCGTCCGCATCTTCCTCCACACCGAGACAGCAGGGGCTGGGGCTATGGCCCCTCACGTGGCGGACGTCCCAGTTACCCGCCTGCAGTGGCTCGCAGCCCACCCCCATTTAGAGGCAGGCACGGCCATCCGTCACCTCCGTTTGCCGGCAGGCAGGGCCTGCCGCCACCCATTGACCCACCGCCACGCGACCGTAGCGGCAGCCGGCCACCCTCAGCAGGCGCCCAGGTGGTGCCATCGCCGTTGCTGCCATCGCCGCGAGCGCGTTCACCGTCCGCGCCACGCCAGCTAACAGCTGAGGAGCAGGCGGTGCGAGATGCACGAGAGATGGAGGAGATTGCTTCTGCCGTCAAGGCATTGGCGCGATCGCTCACCCTGCAAGAGTGCCTGAAGTGGGTGCAACCTCTGCAGCTTGGTGTGATTTCTGGCAGTTCAACAACCGGCAGGAGCAGGGATGCTTGGTAGCAGAAGTGTGTGGTCTTCAGAACAAGCGGGCATACTGCGCAGAGGCGATGTCTGCTGTTGCCGTGCCTGCCCAGGTGCTGATGGCTGTTTGACTGGTGGTGCAGGGATCTGGAGAGAGTGTGCTCAGACCTGAGAACAGCACTGCGCAAAACATCAGCTTATTTGCAGCTAATGAAGCAGGTGTGCATGCCGGCATGAGGCCAGGCCTAAAAGCTCAGGCTTGAACCGGTACAAGTGTTATGGGGTGGGCTGCCGGATTTAACAACACTCCTTTCCCCCTGCCATCTCTGCCTGTTGCCCAATCTAATGTTTGACTGCCAGCAGGCCCTGGCAGAATGCAGCTTTCACTTCTTGATTGGAACATGTGTGCTTGCATTCAGTCTGGACTTGCTGCTGACGGCGGACCCTGCCTTGTAGCACCCTGCCCACCTGCCTCTCTGGCGCCTGCGTGCGTGCTGTTTTGCCCCTCTTTGCGTGTGCTGTCTTGTGCTGTGCAGCGGGATGCGTCTGTGACAAGGGTTGACAGCAGTGGGTTGTTAGCGGAGGTGAGCGCAGTAGTGTTAGGCGGGCTGCGCGCGCTGCACGTGTATAGCAACACAGGGCAGGGGCGGCGTATGCCGGCTGCACGGGCGCCGGTGCAGGCAGCATGGAAGGCGCGCCAGGAGCTGTTTACAGAGGCACAGCGGCGGCAACTAGAGGGCTTTGTGAGCAGCAGCAAAAACTTTGCAGCTCTGTTAGACGACCGCTCCCCTAGCCCGCAGCCCGTGCGGCGTGACTATGTGCCTGCGCCACGACCGCAGCCGCAGCAGCGGGAAAGGAAGAAGCAGCGGAGTTCAGGGGTAGAGGAGGAGAAGGAGGATGAGCCGCGGTTGTCCAAGCGGCAGCTCAAGCGGCTCCAGGCACAGCAGCGGGCTGAGGCCACTGCAGCAGCACAGGCGCAGCAGGCGACAGTGATGCAGGCGCAGCAGGCAGCGCAGCTGGCAGCACAGCGAGAGAGGGAGCGGAAACGGGCAGCAGAAGAGGCGGAGACTGCCAACCATAAGCGGTACAAGCTCACCATCAAGCTTGGGGCCACCAACCTCACAGGTGCTGCGGCGCCTGCAGATGCGCCCAAGCCACCGCCGCCTCCCAGCCAGCCGCCTGAGCAAGCAGCGCTGACAGCTGCACTCAATGACCACTGGGAGTGGCACGAGCAGCAGCAGCAGAAGCATTCGCGGTGGAATGCAGTGGCGCCACTCACAACGCCACTGTCCCAGCATCAGCCGCTGGCAGAACAGCCGCCGTTGCCGCCTTTGCCTCCAGAGGATACAGGAGGTGCTTGGCAGCCGGTCGACGTGCCGCCTCCTGTGCTGCCGGGAGATTGGGAGGGCGCAGCAGGGCCACCTCTCAGCCCAATGTCTGCACCACCTTCCCCGCATGGCGCAGCAACAGCAGAGCAGCACGTCGGTGCAGCAAACGGCAGCTTGCAACGGCTGCGGCTTGTTCCCAATCCGGCAGCGCTAGAGCACGCAGCAAATGGGTCTCCAGCAGTGCAGGAGCTTTTAGGGTGAGTGTGCTTGACTTGTGCAGCTGCCTGCACTGTGCAGCAACCAGGGCAGCATTGTATTGCAAAATCTTGCCACGCTTGCATGAACCAGTGATGCATTCCCTCAGCCCCACGCGACACTCAATATCACGCACCTGCCGACGTTACGGCAGCTGAGTACAGCAAGCAGTATGAGTGAAGTGGTTAAACAGTTGTTCACTCGGAACAACATCAACATTATGCAGCAAAACAATCAGCAAAATGAGAGCAGGGCACTCTCACAGGTATGTCAGTTGCAACCCAGGGTTGCCAGTGCAAGCTGAGCGTTGGCTAAGTCACGGTTGAGAGAAGGGACGTGAAAGACAGGCGCTGCTTTCATCCTCACGCAACGTCTAGGAACAGCAAAGCTCAAGGAAAGGCTGATGTCGCTCAACCATGGCTGTAAAGAAGGCATTGTTTGAGTATTGGAGTGTGTGAGCCCCCCACATCGGTACCTCCAGTGCTGCATGAAGTAGCGGGCACAATCAACGTGGTGTAATCCCAACCTGCCTATGCTGGCCCCTGGTCCTCGTTCACAACTCAATCATCGCTCCCTGAGATGTCGAAGACGCTCTAAAAGCAGAAGACACGCCCGACAACCCGATGCGTAGTCCATGTGGCACAGCGTGCATGGCTGGGCCGGCACCACAGCGTGCACATCACGCTCACACCCAACTTTGCTGGCTGTAATGCTGGCACTACTTAACCTCACTCTCTCCTTTCCCTGGCGTATCCCTGTTATTGCCTTATTCAACAGGGAGGGCAAGCTGTGCCTTGTACTGGATCTTGACCACACGCTGCTCAACAGCGCCACATTCACCGAAGTCGGGGCTGCGCTACATGAAGCGCTGGAGGCCCGCGTGGCTAGTGAGGCAGCCACGGTGCCAGAGGAGCAGCGCTTGTTGTTTAGACTGGATGGCATTAAGGTCTGCTGCTGTGTTGATTCATGTGCTTGTTCTTACATGGGATGCGACGGGTGTTTGGCGGCACGACGCGCCGACAGCGCGGGCCACTTAAAACTGTTGCCACCAGCTGGCGGGAGGAAAATGGGACTGCTCTTTCACACTTGTTCGATGCTGCTGCAAGTGTTATTTGAATGATGATGTCGTCTGCCAAGCCCACTTGCCGTCACCTGTGCTGCGGTTCTGCGCACGCAGATGTGGACAAAGTTGCGGCCGGGTGTGCACAAGTTCCTCCAGCAGACAGCACGCTACTACCAGTTGTGGATTCACACCAACGGTGAGAACAGCAGTGGTAGCGCAGGCAGCGGCACAGGACCGCTTCTTCATTGTGTTACATCTACTTGCATGGCAGCTTGTCCAACTTTACGCGGTGTTAAATGAACTGCCCAGATCCCCATAAGGCGCTGCCGCCCCCAATGCTGCGTTGCCGTTCCCGCTCACCCCTGCCGGTGCCTGTGTACCACTCCTCAACTACTGCAGGTAACCGTGCCTATGCTGACGCTGTGGTGCGCTTGCTGGACCCAGGGGGTACCTTCTTTGGGGATCGCATCATTGCCCAGGGCGCAGACCGGCTTGACCAGATGGTTCCGGACAAAGCCAAGCGGCTGATGCAGGTGGGACAGCGTTACCAGGCTTGGACGGGAAAAAGAGGCCCTCAGCTTGCTCATCGCTGCAACCCGGCTTCCTGGATGGCTAGCCTTCCTGCCGCTCACTCAAATGCCACACCTTCTCCCTGCTAACACTTTCCTTTGTGCCCAATCCGCTGACCTCCCATTCCTGTCCACCATGCCATGCCTCACCCGCTGTTCCACATCACTGCCCCCTCATCACCTCCATATCATTATTGCCTCATCAGCAGGGCCTTGCTGAGCGTGAGTCCATCACCGTCATTGTGGACGATTCTCACAGCGTGTGGGCGCAGCACAGGCACAACCTGGTGGCGGTCGAGAGGTACATCTACTTCCCCTCCAGCAGGACGTCCATGGGACTCAAGGGGCCCTCACTCTTGGACGCAAACAGGTGGGTGGCTGGTGGGCCTGGCTGGCTGGCTGGCTGGATAATTGGCCGCCTGGCTGGCGCATGCATGCCTGATGTGGCGGGGTTGGTTCACATTGCCTGGTTTGCGCCGTCAGGGATGCCTCTATCTTTTTTGGTGCTTCGCGTTTTGTGGGTGGGTGCCAGCTGGGGAGCGCCTACTTTAGAGCATGCCATCTGGCCGCTTTCTCATTGCCTAGTAGACCAGTGTTGCCCAAGCTGACCACTGCTGCCCGGAGTTGTCCTTCCTGCAGGGATGAATGCGCGGACCAGGGCATGCTGATGGTGGCGCTTGATGTGCTGGTGAGGGTGCATGGCGCGGTGATGCACGCTCTGGCGGACCCACCCACCTCGCTTCCAGGTGGCGAGTTGGTGTTTCACAAATGGGATGTGCGACAGGCGCTGGCGCAGGAGCGGCAGAAGGTGGGTTAGTTTGGTGGGATGCAGTGTGAAGGGGTTGGATAGTGTGGTTTGTGGGGGTGGGGGTGGGGGCCGGCGGGGCGCGCAGGCGGGGGCAGCGGCGGCGGCGGCGGCTCATTTGACGTAAGGAGATCACGAAGTGAAGTCCAGTGGTGGCTGGCTGCCTGTGCTGTGATGTTGGTAATACAGGGTGGTGACCTGCTTTTTACAGGCCACAGTCAGTGCAGCGCTGCCTCCACTATTGGGCCTGATTTACTACACCTTCAACCCAGCCCACCATTGCCGTTGCCCCCTGGTCATGGCTGCGTGCAGGTGCTTGCGGGTGTGCGGCTGGTGTTCACCCGTGTGATTCCTCTGGAGATGGAACCCACCAACCACCCTCTGTGGCGCCTGGCCGAGTCTTTCGGTGCTCACTGCAGCGGCGCTCTGGATGGCGCCACCACCCACGTCATTGCAGGGGCCAGCGGCACAGAGAAAGTTCTTGCAGCGCGCAACATGGGCAAATGGGTGGTCACCCCTGCCTGGCTCGAATGCTCCTGCATTCTGTGGAAGCGGGCACATGAGGAGCGCTTCCTGGTGCCCTTCTAGATAGCGCCTGACCTGGCCTCGGCCAGCAAGAGCTGTCCGACCTGGCCTGGACGGCTGGCTAGCTGCTGCGGTGCATGATTGACCGGCCATGTGCCAGTCAAATATCTCCTTTGCTAAATTGATGGGATGTTACAAGTGAATCAGTGGACGCCTGTTTTAGCTCAGCACTCCTGCGCTCCTTTTCATGTCTTGAACCTCATCAGCAGCGTCGGTCGTGCAACAAAGGGCAGTCAGAACTGAGCACACGTTGAAATAAGAAAAGAGGTTGAACTGCATGAACTTGCGTCCATGCCAGGATGGGATAGGTTCAGCCTGGCCTGGGGCTCATTGAACATGGAGAGACGCAGCGGGACGGGCACCAGCACCGGGTGGCACTGCCAGGTCGGTGACCCATCATGCCACCATGACGAGACGCTCTTTCACTCGTCTCCTTTTCAAGTAACGGTACTCGATACCCCTATTCCAGGTAACGTGGGGCGCAAGAGGTGAGCTTGCGGGCAAGACTGAAGGAGCTTTGTCAGTATAGGGACCACCGGCCCGCGCCTTGTCCATCAGGATAGGTTGCAGCGCCTGGTTTTGAGCTTACCGGCTGCCTGTTAAGCCGTCACGGCAGCCGCCTAGGCTGCCTTCGGTCGCCCTCCACAACCTGCCACCGCTTCCCGCTGGAGCAGCACCTGCAGCCTCCGTCAACGTCAAGCAGCAGGTTGAAGATGTCAGCGGGAGTTTTGGTGAGTCATGCAGGGAATTGGTACTTAGGCTGCAAGAATGAAAACAATGCACGGCCGAGTGGGGCTTCTGGTGTTGTACGCCGCACCGCTGGCCTGCTGCTCTGCACCGTACATGAGAAAATGCGCCACCCGTTTCTCTCCGTACTTCTCACCATTCGACGTCAAGTTTGAATATGGCGACGCCTGCAGGAAGAGGACGTAACGGATATGATTTCGTCAGGGGATGAGAGTGAGGCAACCAGCAGCGGCGGTAGCGAGGCCAGCAGCACAAGCAGTGATGAGGCCAGGCAGCTGGCTACCTCGATTCTCCCACCAGAAGCAAGGGGTGATGACTGGAGCACAGGGCTAGCCTTAGCAGAATCACTTGCAGAGGAAGGAAAGGTATGGTAAATTGCGCATGGTGTGGAAGGGTGGATGAGGTGTGCACGCATCATGTTGTTTGATAGAGAGTTCTACCTGGTAATCCTGGTTACCAACGGCCGGCAGTGCATTTGTGGTCCTTGTCGCTTACATGCTTCGCAGTGGGATAGAGCCATCAACATTTACACCGACCTGCTGCGGCAAAGCAGCATTGAGGGTGGCACAGGCAGCTGCCCAATGGCGCGGCAGCGGCACAAGGCTCTGCTGCTGGCCCGTGGTGCCGCGTATGTGGGGCTCAGTGAGCACCTTCTCAAAGCCGTGCCGGCAGCACAGGTGTGAGATGTTGCTATGGCTGCAGCTGTCATGAGCCTTGGGTATGGTAGTGGTGGCTGGTAGTGGTGTTACTGGTTTTAGTGGTGATGGCAAGGTAGGTTAGGTGCAGGCCCAGCACTTGGGAGCTCCTGCACCCTGGTGCGCTGCATGGAACCGGATGTTACCGTGCTGTCGTCAGTGAGAGCGAGTTGTGACATGCCGCAAGGCGCACATATGTTGCCCAATGGCCCCCTTGGTCGTGTCTGATGCAGAGCGAGCTCCGCGCCATCAACGCCCCAGACCCCCACCACCTCGCTGCACAGGGAACACAGGACGCTGAGATGACGCTTGCATTGGAGCCAGAATGCGCGGAGGCTTTGCTGCTAAAGGTGATTGAGTCAGTCATTTTGACTTGTACTGCTCCCGGCATTCTGCTGTGTGAAATGGTTCTTACCCAGGCTCCCTGCCACCTCATGGCGTTGACACCGCTCTTGGAAGGCGTGCCTACAACCGAGCAGAATGTGCCTTCATCGTCATCATGTCACCCATTAATTCTTTTCTTCAGGGCAATGCACTAGTCCTGCAAGAGCGGTACGCCGACGCAAGGGACTCCTACCAGGCCGGGCTGTCGCTTCAGCCACCCACTTACAAGCTGCTGCAGCGGCGGCTAGAAGCACTGGACAGTACTGCTGCTGACGACGGCGTGGCCAAAGCAGCTGATGCTGCTGGCGGGACACAGAGGTAGGCAGCCAGCGTTCTGATGTGCTGTGATGGAGCATTTAAATCTGCCAGCTTGCTGCTGAGGTTGACCCACTCCGTGCCGCCACTTCTGGGCCCATTCTGCCCTCCCACTTGTAGCAGGCAGGTGCAGCTGCACCAGGATGATTTTGATTGCGTCATCTGCAGCCGCCTCCTGTGGAACCCTGTCACCACTCCCTGCGGGCACAGGTGTGCGGGCAGGTGGTGGTGACTGGTAGAGTTTGGCACTCTTTTGTCAGCAAGTTGGGAACTTGCTGTCAGCACGTCCCCTCTGTGCATGAGGCAGCAGAGAAGGTACAACATCTTGAGGCAGAAACCACGGCACAACTGCTGTAGGTTTCATCAGGCAGTACCTCAGCTGCGGGCATGGCCCCCCACACCCACTCACACATCCCCATCCCACCCCACCTCATTGCTCTGCAGCTTCTGTAGAAATTGCTTAGCAAGGGCGTTAGATCACAGTAGTCGCTGCCCCACCTGTCGGACGGTAGGTTGCAGCTCCCGCCGGTCTGTGTCTGGCTTGATACTTGGCACACAGCAGCCCACTTTGCTGCACATGTGTCTGATGGAGCACAGGTGCCAGATGCACCAGGCACCACCTCACCTGTGGTCCCTCTCCTCCCCGCTGATCCGGTCGCTGCAGGTGCTCCATGTCGGCACTGGTGAGCTGCCAACCACCATTGCGCTGAAGAATCTGCTGGAGAGGAGCTTTGCAGGTGAGCCTCGCATCAATGTTGCCTCCAGTGCCATGCAGGACGATGGCTATTGCTGCAAGTACGCCACATCCCCATCATCCAGCCCGCTCAATATCTGGTCTGGCCCTACTTTTGGGTCCCTC
This sequence comes from Ettlia oleoabundans, assembly GCA_019693395.1. Classification (NCBI taxonomy): domain Eukaryota; kingdom Viridiplantae; phylum Chlorophyta; class Chlorophyceae; order Chlamydomonadales; genus Ettlia; species Ettlia oleoabundans. Next base: position 28,000 of record JAAMXP010001182.1, on the reverse strand, counting down.
CTCTAAACACACTTTGTACAAGCTGCACTGCCCTGCATCGATTTTACTCAATGTTGCAGAGGAGTACCAGGCGAGAACGAGGGAGGAGGAGGAGCTTGCAGCTGCTGCTTCCGCGGCCACTGGAGCCACACTGCCACTGTTTGTAATGAGCCTCCTGCTGCCAGGCCAAACCATGGCACTCAACATCTTTGAACCCAGATACAGGCTGCTGGTGCGGCGCGTCATGTCAGGTGGGGACACCATGCCCCAGCAGCCGCTTGCACCACTGTTCCGCACATGCGCCGTTGGCAGCATGCTGTGGTTGCGTATGCAGGTGGCCAAGAGGCAGGTACGCGCCGCACCTGTAGTACCAGCATTTTAGCGCTCCGCTTTGCATGCCTGTACTACAGGCACTCGGCGCTTTGGCATGGCGACGGTAGATCGCAACCATGAACTTTGCACGGTAAGACGGTTTCGGCCGGTCGTTTGCGTATCTTCAGGCAGTGGCGCCCCTGTTGCTCCTCTCCCACAGCTTCAAAGTCAGTGAACTTTCCTCCCTGCGGTTGCCCTGTCTTTGCAGGTGGGCTGCGAGGTGGAGGTGACAGAATGCCAGCCGCTGCCTGACGGCAGGTATTACATTGAAGTTTTGGGCAAGCGGCGATTCGCACCCAGGGAGACATGGGAGCTGGTGAGAACCTCTACTTTGCAATAGGCTGCCTGAGTGGACCAGCTCCCCTGCCTGTCCCGCTGCTTGCTGGGTTTTTTCTTGTTGATGCTCTCAACTACAATTCCTCCAAGTTTCCCTGCTGTCATGCCATCCGCGCCTGGGTGCTTTGCATTGATGGCCCTCCCTGATCTGCTGCTGCAGGATGGCTACCGGGTAGCCAAGGTTGAGTTTGTGACGGACGACGTGCCCCCAGCTGGATGTGAGGCTGAGCTGCAGGCAGCGGCGGCAGAGGTGGAGCGCTTGGCGGATGCCTGGATGGAGCGCTTGCGGGGCCTGGCCCAGGCAAGCTGTGTTTGTGTTGGTGCCGCCTGGGCCAGAGGCGTTCTGCAAGAGCGCCAGGCAGCCATGATACAGATGCCACTGCTTGATGGCGGATAGCAGGCACTGCTTCAAGCAGCCCTGCACGTTGAGACAAGCTGCTGGCTCCTGTTTTAAATCACTGCCTGCCGTGCTGCAGACCCACCGTGGCCTTTCCGAGGTGCTTGCACGCGCGGGTGGAAAGCCAGCGGCGGGGGATCACGAGGCGCTGTCGTGGTGGGTTGCAAACCTGGTCTGCCCGCTGCTGGATCAAGGACGCGATGGGTTGGTGCGGCGCCTCATGCTGCAACGCAACACGCTGGAGCGCTTACGGGAGGAGCAGCAGCTGTTAGAGCAGCTGAGCAACGTTCGGGCAGCACAATGCAGCGTGATGTGAGAGAACAGCTGCTCAGACCCATACTGGACACTAAAACCAACGCTGGCCACCTTTGATTCTCAACATGGCTGCCCTCCAGTGCCAGCCATATCGGTTGGTTGTATGTTTTGTTTGATTACGCATTGCATGCCTTGTGCACATACTAGATTTGTTGCCCAAACGGCAGGAAGCCGCCTGCTGCTCCCCGCCAATGTTACCAGTTTCAACCCTTACGATGCATGCCGAGCTTGTGCCGAGAGCTTGAAATGCTAGTTTCCACAGATCTAACCAGAGTTACATATGTGATGGTTGCAGCAAGCTCATGCAAGGCGCGCAGGCTTCCGCCGCCCTCTTTACCAGCGGCGGCGCTGAACAACAGCTTCTTGTCTAAAGCGCGCAAAAGCTGCCCAACATGGTTTTCCAGAAGACGAAGGCCACGAACCACCAGCGCAGCAACAACCACGAAGGCCACAACGCAGCACGCCTAGCACAATGAATCTGGCGAAGGGGGATAACTCATGCAGAAAGTCTCCAGATTGCTGCAGAGTAGCTGTTTCGCCCTGCAGGACGCACGGCCTCTGTTTAGATTTCTGGGGCAGCGGGTTCAGCGCCAACTGGTCAGCCCTGGCCACCGCGCTCAACTCTCGTGCTATGGCGCTGGCGGCACCAAAGTGCACCTGGACGGTCTTGAGCGAGAGCCACAGGCAAGGCCGTGTCCTCAAGGGTCCTGTGCTTGGCTGTAGGGTTCCTCACCTGTCATTGCGAGTAAGCCAGGGCACACTCAAACAGAACCCCTGCTGTTTGTCGAACCTCACTCTGTGCAGTCGCAAGCGACGGTCACTCTGCGGTGCAACCTCGCCCTCACCAGCTATCGGCGCGCGACGGCTGCTGCCACCCGTCACTGCCCGCCCAGGAAGCGGCGGCTTGTGGTCGGGCGGCACGTGCAGGCTACCGCCACCAGCCAGCATAGCTGCACCAGCCAAGGACGTGGCACGCACATCCACCAGCAGGCCCAACCCTAAGGCTTCACCCGCCAGGGTTGTCACCCAGCCCCGGTCACCGCCCTCTTATGAAGAATCGCTGAGAGCCTCCCTGCGCCGCGAAATCATAACTGCCGCTCAGCTCCAGGAACTTGCCACCGCCGCCGCCGCACAGGACGGCTCTCAGCGGCTGTCACGGCAATTGCAGCAGCAAGTGGAGACCTTGAAGCCGTCCTTGAATGCCCTGGCAAGTACCGCGCCCCATGGCAGTGACGCAGTGGAGGACCTGCTGCGCAGCTGGCAGTTGGATGCTCTGACGAGACCAACAGGCTTTGACAGGCAGTACAATCTGGCAGTCCCTGGACTGGCAGGTGGGCAGGTGGCAGGGAATCCGCCAGATTGCGTGATATGCTGCGTGCTCCTTTAGTGTGGTCTCCTCCATTCTAGGACCTGGCTTCCTTCCTGCATCCACACTGCTGCTTGAAGTTGCCTTGTTGTGTCTGCAGATGCGGCGGTAGTGACGCGCGGGGGCCGAGCGCAAGGTAACTGGAAAGATGCCAACCAGGACACCTTCCTGGCCTGCCCAACATGCGGCCCCAATGGCGATGCCCCCGCCTTGCTGTTGGGCGTGTTTGATGGGCATGGAAGGGGTGGCGAGAACGCTAGCCATACCGCAGCAGGCGGGCTTGCAGGGGCGGTGCCAGCGCTGCGCAACCACCTGCTGGACGACAATACAGGGTGGCGCAGCGCCCGCAACAGCGGCGGTGACCACAGCAGCACCAACAGCAGCTTCCGCCATGCAGCCGCAGCCCAGCAGGCAATGGTTGGGGCCTTTCAGGAAGTGGCTGCCAGCATGCGGTACGACTCTGATTTTCACAGCTGTGGCGCTGCATCGGTGGCGTGCCTGGTGGAGGGAAACAGGTGCGGGATGCTGGCGTGCAGCCATTGCAGCTGCCTCCCAGTCTGCAGATGCTGAGTGGGCCGCTGGGGCAAACCAAGGTGGACGCTTCTTGCAATATATTGTACATCACAAATGACAGCATGTAGAAGCCAGAAAGACCAGTTTATACCTGCCTGTTTCCACTAACCTCACTACTTGTTGCGTTGGCCTCTGCTTCACCTGCGTGTCCTGCAGCATTACAGCCGCCTGGGCGGGCGACTGCCGGGCGGTGGTGGGGCTCAGCATTCCCACTCCTTCAGGACCCACCATTGTGGTACAGTCTCTCACCCAAGACCATAAACCCGGAAGGTATGGCGTAGGAGAGTCTGTGTACCTTGGACAATTGCAGGGCATGGGCCGGCTTCACACAGCTTGAGTTGTACTGTACGTGTCAATGTTTGCGATGACATGACGTGCGGGACGCAAGCTGTTGTGCCCAGCCTATGCCTGTTCTTGTGCCGCATCCTGGTTGACTCCTTGCTGCAGCCCGCTGGAGCAAGCCAGAATTGCCGCAACCCGGTATGGTCGTGTGATGCAAGCAGGTCCAGGGCAAGGCGGCCGGTTGTGCGGTCCGCTTCGCAATCCTACCATCTCTTTGAGCCGCGCCTTTGGCGACGCTTGTGAGCCTTGCCACCTTCTGGGATGTGATTTTCAGCATTGGGTTTGGGGTTGCTGACCAGTGTTGCTGGACGGCATCAAGGACAGTGTCGTGTTGCCTCTTATCTGCCCTGCTGCCCCCGTTTAAAACCCTGCCCGCTGACTGCCGTGGCGCACCCTTGGCTCGGCTGCAGGGGCGATCCCGTTGGGGCTAATCGCTGAGCCAGATGCGGTGACCCTTATGCTGCCTCCTGCCATTCCCACAGTAAGTAGCGCTGCACATGGCGCATCCCCCATACTCGCATCTGAACGGATGACCAGCGACAGCTGCAGCAGCAACACAGAGCGTACCACCGGCTCTGCCACCGCCCTGACTTCTGTCACCACCAACCACCATGTGCTCGTCCTTGGCTGCGACGGGCTGTGGGACATGTTGAGCAACCATCAAGCTGCCTCCATTGCTTTGAGGTGAGTGTATGGCTCATGCAGCGACAAAAGCAAAGCGCCTGCATGCTGGGTTGTCAACACGCCATTGCTGTTGTTGCCCTACGTTCAGCCATCGTGCGGTTTACATCAGCCGCCTGCATATATCTTCCACTCACTGCGAGGCACTACCCTTGGCGTACTGCCCCGTGCAGGTCACCCTCCGCTGAGGCTGCGGCACATGCGCTGGTGCACACGGCGCAGCGCAAGTGGGCAGCCACCTATGGCGGCAGTTTTGTGGACGACATCACCGTTGCTGTGGCCTTCCTGCCAGCCTGAACCCCAACCCCCAGGCAACTTTGAGTGCAAAGCTTTGCCACGAGCAGCTGCAAGGCCTGCCGCCCATTGTTTCTGTGGCAGCCAATTGCAACAAACTGCTCCTCATCTTCAACGCCTGAATTTACTTTCACTTATGGTAGCGACTCATGCATCAAACACATGCCGAAAGAATCGCCACCCTTTCATGAGTAGCTAATCCATCTTCAGGCAAAAACTTCCCTGAGGTCGTCAGGAACACTTTGTGCAATCCACATTCACACAAGCACCACTTTTATTTGATACTTGTCCCTTGAACTATCCTCCAGGCCAATGCAACATCCCCATTCATTTTCAATCTACCACCCAAGCGAACCATGCTGCCTTTTCGTTCCGTTGATTCTACCATTCCCCCTGCGCTTTGCTTTCCATTGCTCTTCTCAACTGTTCAGTTTCAATCTTGCTGCCTCGTGCCTCTACCTTCCGCTCTGTTGCTCTTATTCGGTATAAAGTGTACCACTACTGCAATACTTGCTGCTTGTGATTCAGGCTGTATGTAAGTGTAAATTGGCACAGTATTTGTTGGCATGACTGTGATGGAAACGTGCTACTCTTCAACTTAACATGCGCCCTACAAGGCTGATAAGGCCATAAGCTTACAGCATGCCAGCTGCAGTCACTTGGTGATAATCCACATTAGGTTCTGTGCTCCTGGCAGTCACATGCTGGGTATATGCTGCTGCTGATGTCGCTACTAGTAGCCAGTCTGATGCTAATCATCACTACCCAGTCTGATGCTGACACTGACACATCCCCCCTCCCCTTCAATGATGCCCAAGTAAGACAGGTTATGTCATGGTGACGTGGCGGGTGGAACTGGGTTAAGCATGTTCGTGTGCTGGGTTTGGGGCTTCAGCCCGCCTTTTGTATGTTGAGTATTGAAGTTGCACAAGCAAGCGGTTGTGAGACGCCAGAGACCTTGAACCCTAGGTGCACTCCGTCGCGTTTACCCGCGCGTCCAGTCGTTTGGCGCAATTTTTCACAAGTCTATAGCTTAAGACGGGTCCCGGACCACGCCGCGACCCGCTGCATCCGCACGTAACAAATTGCACGTCCGACTGCAGCGCCGGGGAGCGAATAGCATGTCGGAGGTGGAGTTTGATCCGACTCTGGATACCCCGGCGGTCAATGCAGGGCGTGTCTACTGGCACTGCCTACAGGTGCGAGCTTTACAACCCTCCCTAACTCCGCCCCGCTCATGGGCCTGGTGAGGGTCGACCATGCCCTGGGGTGGCAACAGTGTCCATTGCTGCTGGCAAGGTTTGGCAGACACGCTGGTCATGCTTTCCTCAACCATCATTTGCCCCGCTTGTGCTCCGCAGAAGGGTTTCCAGTTGGGCGGGTTGGTTGGCTGTGCTGTTGTGGCACCCATCATCCTGTTCCGACACAAACGAGGGGTGCGTATGTATGCTTGATGTCACATAGCTTAATACACAAGCTGGCCCTTTCTTCCAGATCAACATGGAGATCATAGAAACCATGCATAACACGTAACTGGCACGTACTCGGCTGCATGCTTCAATGACAGTAACTTGGCTTGTCCCGGCATGAATCCAAGCACCTGCCCATCTGCCCGGCAGGGTGGTCAAGTTAGCGATGCAGCGCCCACCCTGGTGCGCTCTATCTACCGCACAGTGCTGACCACAACCACCTTTTCAGGCAAGAAACAAGTGTTGAAGCTGGATGCAGCTTGATCCACTGAAGCTTGGCATGGTGCGGTCTGAGGAGAAGCAGTACCCGGCCTGAACCTGCTGCACAGCCTCACATGCCGGCCCTGTTCCAGGCGCATTGTCACATGCAGGGCTCATGTGCACCGCCCGCCTTGCAAGCAGCCCTGATTTCAAGGCTGGTGTGGAGGATAGAGCGTACCGCCTGCACTACAACAAGACACAAAACAGGGCTGACAAGTTTGCTGCGGTGCGCGGGTGGATGGTGCTGGCAGGCTGAGCAGTAACCTGAGTTTCACGCTGTTAGCAGCTTGACAGGTAACATAGTATAGCACTCCCTCTGAACCGAGAGAGGAAGAGCCCAGGGTCGGCTACTAACGGTCACTTGTCGTCCATATCCGGCAGCACAGGGTGGCGTATACGAGGCCGTGCTTGCACACATAATAAGCTCTTGCATTGCTGTCCATTTGCCCTTTCGGCTCCCTGACATGTTTGCTTTTTGTGGCTCGTGATGGTGCAGATTGGCACAGCGTTGGGCGGCACAGCGGCGGTACTCTTTCTGCCTGCATCGGCCGCTGCAGTGATCAGCGCAGGTGCTGTTGGTGCCGCTGCCGGCATTGTTGCGCATGTGTCGACTGCCAACTATAACACGAACGACACTTAACACAGGAATTGCGGATGTCCTGGCAACCTGACAGCGAGCAGAAGGTACCATGAGCTTAGCAAGAGGTGAGCATCAGACTTGTTCCAGTCTGCTGTTGAGGCCCCCCTTCCTGTCCTACGGCGTTGCCACCAATGGTCACTTGAATTCACCTGACCTTACATGCACCCTTTCCATTAAGTCACTTGTGATTGCATGTGATATGAGGACGCTAACGGCGTCCCCATGTTGTTTTACGGAAATTATGGACCTTGTTATGCACTGCATCTGCCTTTGTATCGCGCGTTCAGCCTGTGCTGTAGCTCGTTTAGAGGGTGTGAAGTTTATTGTTGCTAAATGTATGTGCAAGGATGATGTACCGCACTACTGTCACGAGCAGCTACCAAGCTGCCACAATGCTCCCGCCACCTGCCTGTTGACAGTCTTGGTTGCTGCTGCCAGCTGCAGTAGCTGTTGCGGCTGCAGCTCAGGCAGGGGCTGGAGGCGCTGCTTCGTAAAAGAGCACATTGGGCTGGATGCGCCCCGCCTCGCATCTGCGCAGCACCTGCGCCCAGACCCCCACCGGCGAGGTGGCACTGTCATCCACCAGCACCCAGCTGCCGTCCCCGCTGGTGGCGCCCCTGGTGTCGTCCTCGTGGGGGCTCAATAACATGAATGCAAAGTAGTGCTGATTGTAGTAGCAAACCATGCTGCGGAGGTGGTAGCAGGTGTCTGCCACCTCAGCCACTTGCTCCACATCTTGAAACAGGTCACGCAAACACAGCTGCAGGCCCGACGGGCAGCGGCGGCGGGGAGGGGGGGGGGGTCAACCTGGGGCGCTTTGAGCAGAAAGCGGCTGGGAGGCCTGCAAGATATCCTTCGTTGTGCACAGCGGTAGGCGACTGAGCAAGCCAAGCATCCTGCAACTGACCACTCAGTCATCCTGCTTCTGGATACCGTCCTGCCCTGGCACTGAACAGCCCAGCCCACCTGCTCCCTCACGGCTGACATAGTGGCAGCTATGTCGTCTGGTGCCTCGCGGTGCGACTGCCAGGCTATCTGAAGCGTAAACACCAACGGTGCAGGGCCCTCTAGCACCCGACGCACTGGCAGCAGCTTGTTGCAGCCGCCATAGTCGGTGTCACACGACTTGCGCTGAAATGAGACAACACCATGCAGGTACAATGTTGCTTTGTTGCCTAATATGCCAAAAACCAACTTAACGCTCTGTTTACACACAACTTGAGCTGACAAGCGCACTGCACGTGGCTGCCATCCCACCTGTCGTGCCAGCTCAGCCAGCATGCTGCCCATGCTGCGCGGCTGGATGACGCCGCGTGCACGCTGGGCTGCCACCTGAGCCGCCTGAGCACGCAGGGCGGCGGCCTGCAGGAAAGAAGAGAGCAGCAAAGTTGACGGCAGTAAACACACCGTTGTTTGGGGCTGATCATCTGGTCTCCCAGAGACCATGCGTCATAGTGCACAGTTTAGGCAGCAACCTTACCAGCCATCAGGAAGCCGGCCCAAGCTATGGAAAAACAATGAAGCAGCGCGGACACTCGCCTGCGTGTCGTAGCAGCACTGCATGAAGCTGTGGCAGTGGCTGCTCAGTCCGCACTCGGCGCAGTGCACCCACTCCCGCAGGTGCAGGCCGAAGACAGCGGCTACTGCTGAGCACTGCGGCGGCACACAATGCGCCGCCTCCACCACACAGATGCGCTCGTAGATTGTAAGCAGCAGCTCGCCGGCGTCACTCATCTCGCCTGCGGGCAGAAGGATGAAAACGAGCAGGCAAACACTAGTATGATGGGTGCTCAGCATGTATGCCCTTTCTGTACAAGCATTATATACGGTAGTGGCACTTGTACACTTGGGTCGCACCCTGGCCAAAGGTGCTGCCGGGCACTGCCGCCAGCTCTGCCCGTAGGCGTGAGGGGTCCACCACACAGCCGCCTGCACCCGACTGGGTTCCCTGTGCCTCAGGTGAGGCTGCCGGGATGGTGTGGTGATGCTGCAGGTCTGTGATGAGGGCGTGAAGGGCTGCCACCACCGGGTCCGCCCCCACAAACTCTGCCTGCCAGCTCAACACCTGCAGGCCAATGCACAGGCGGCCATCAGTGTAACGGCAGGTCACAGAAAGGGACAGAGAGTTGATACCCTTGTATTACGAAGGCAAGCCCTGCTGCACATTTGTGCTAGAGAGGTCCATGCAACACAGCCGGCTCTACTGACCCGCTTCTTGAACTCGGCACAGCGCCAGAGGCACCGTACAATGGCATTGAGGAAGCAGTTGTACTCGCCAGTGGCGTTGCGCAGCCCAGGCAACGCAAGCTCCCTGCATGCTGTCGGCATCAGCGGCAGTGGCAGCGCCTGCTGCACGCTGCATGGGAGACTCGAGCCAGAAATTCCATGCTGAGCCGCCAATGTTGATGCTGGGCGCTGGGGGTGGATTGGCTGGGAGGATGGTGTTAAGCTGGTTCTAAGGACGTGCTGGGGCAGCAGTGCCAAAGCAGCACCAGGCAGCATTGCTATTGGGGCAATCAACGGAGCTGCTGCCCACATGGCGCTGTGCGGGCCCTGCTGGTCATCCATGGTGCTGCAGGGCGTGGTGCAGATGCTACTGGCATTTACTGCTGGCTGCAGTGGTGGGGTGGGCGGCACGGCAGTGGCTGCCCAGCCGCTGCTCAAGTCCTCGCTTTCCGCAGCAGACACGCCCAGACCTGCAGGCAGACGTGTGAATGCCACTAAATACACATGATACCAAGGTGCGCCCATCAAGTGGTGCAGCCCTGGCACCAGCAGCAGTGAATGCTTCCAAGCACAGCCTGCTACTCACTCAGCAGCAGGGCTTCCATGTCGTCCTCGCTGTCCACCGCCGAAGGGGGGTGGGCTAGCGGAGCAACCTCGACGGCCTGAAGTGAGGCTTGCCAGCTGGTGCCGCTGCTGTTGGCACTGTTGATGACAGGCATGGCAAGAAGAGTGAGCGGATCAATGCCGGCAGGCTGAGATGAGGCCGAGACAGCGGTGGCAGGCGGCCCAGCTGTGGCCGGTGGCAGCCCACTGCTCCTCTGTTCACCATTGCCCAGCGTTGTCCAGCTGTCCTGGCTGGCACTCTGCTGCTGTGGCACAATGACGCTTGCTGTGCACCAAGCATCCTCCTCTGCTGCCTTAAGAGACGACAGGACCGCCCGCTGCCTGCTGTGCTGGGTGCTAGCCAGGGGTTCTGCCACCTGTGACACAGGTGCAGGGGTGCGCAGCAGCTGGCGGCAGGCAAATTCGGGTGCAGCGACATGGTGGCTTGCGTTTACCTGTTCTGTCCATCCGGCTGCCATGGAGGGCTGGCTGTCCCTGCCGCCCTGGACTTCTGATACAGCAGCTGGAGTGGCTCCAGTATTGCCAGGCTTCCCTGCGGACTGCTTCCGGCCGACATCTGCAAACGCTGAAGCAGCAACAACCTTGCTCCTGCCATTGCCCACCTCAACCTGCGTCTGCCAGTGACCTGCAGCTACCAGCTGAGGAGGCGTTGGCTCCCTCATGGGCCCATCTGACTGGCCAGAGGCTGCGGTGACGGTTGCTGCTGGTGGTCAGCCAGCCTCCACAAGCGACATCGCCGCTCCAGCCTTCCTCCTGCTGCGTCCACCTTTGCGCTGCAACTGCCACTGGCTCTCTGCAAGCAACTCAGGCGGCACTGGCTCCCAATCTCCTGCAGTTAACTGGGCGGTGGCTGGGGTGGCGGGCACAGCTGCTGCCTCTGGCTCTGGCTCCAGGCGGGGTGCTTCTGCTTCTCCTGGCATTTCCACTGGCCCCATGTCTCCGGCCGCTGGCCGCTGGGGCTGCTCAGGACTACAGATAGATCCTGTCTTCCTTTCCCTACTGATGTGGAGGGGCCCAATGGTGGCGCTGACTGCCACTGGCTTGCCAGCATCCTTCTGGCCGGCCTCACACAGCGCCTCAACAGCCGCGTGTTCAGGCTCTTCCAGGTCAAGTGCTGCAAACTGGGAGGCTGCTGCTGTCACAGGCTTGCTTGAGGCATTTGAGGGCTGTTCTGCCTGCTCTGCCTGCATGCTGCCTGGCTCACTTGTCAGCTGCTCTGCACCTTGTGCTGCTACCTGTGCAAGGTCGGCTGGGAGCGCCTCCTCCTTCCTCTCTGGTACTGCAGGTGTTGCTTCTGCTGCCAGTGCTGCTGCGTCCACATCTCGGCCTGCTGCACCCTCACCATCTGGTCCCTGGCCCGTTGCCGAGTCTGTTGCCGGATGATCACCAGCCTCAGCACTGGCTGCTCTGTCAGCGCCCGGCAGGGAAGTGGCACCACCTGCCTTGGTGCCCTTGCGCCTCCCCTTCTTAGCCCTGCGCTTCTCCGCCTGCAGCCAGTCACATATACATTATGGAGATGCCAGTCTATAACTCCTGGTTTATATCAGGCTGTTCAAAGGCAGGTGCTGGATTAGCACACACCACGAGTAACGCCAGCACCGTCTGCACTCAGCATGCACCCCACCTTCGCAGCTGCTTGTGCCTGCTGCCTCTCCTCCTCCGCCAGCAATTCTGCAGCAGCTGCTTCTGCAGCTGCCTGCGCTGCCTTGAGGCTCGCCCTATCCTGCTGCTGAGCCCTGTGCCGCTGCTGGCGCTGCTGGTTGACCGTGGTGCCCCGCTGGTCAGCAACCGCAGAAGTGCCACCTCGGGTTGCCTGCACTCCGCCCCAACTGCTAGGCCCCTCAGCCTCCCGCTGCTCATGCTCCTCTTGCAGCCGCTGCTGCATCTCCTGCAGGTGAGGCGGCAGGTCGGCCAGCTGTTCCAGCTCTGGTGTTGATGGCTCACTTCCAAGTGGGGACTGCCACTCCTCCAGGCTGGCAGGTGACTCGCCTACACAGCAGGTAGTAGATTTAGGACTGTTTGTCCCTGCTTGCTTTGCTGCCCACAGCACAGGAGCCACCGCCAGTGCTCAGGCTTGTTGGTGATGCCAGCATAGCTCAACCTGGCACTCACCCTGGCAGGCTTCTTGCGCCCACTTGGCTGGCAGGATGTGCTGCACCATCAGCCTTGCCAGCAGCAGCTGAGGGTACACGGTGCAGTGGGCCTGGCGCCACTCCCTGCAAGGAGCCAAGCGGGCTCCAAGGAAAGAGTAGGTGTTGGTTGAAGGGGACAAAAGCACACCGTTCAATGCCTATGTCTGTAACTCGGCAGTGCCTGGGAGGCAGCACAGGCAGCCATCCAGCAGCACTAGTAATGCCTGCATGCCCTGCCCGCCTCATGTGCAGGCCAAAACCGAGCGGCACCAGTGCACCACCCCGCTTGTGCTCACGTTAGCAGGCTGTTCACTTCCAGGTAGCAGGTGTGTGCAGCCACCTCCAGGAATGAGATGGCTCTCAAATGAGCGCTCATGCAGACATCCACCATGCGGTCCAACACTGGGCCAGATGTGATGCTCCACCTACGAACCAGTTCCTCATCTAGCCTCCTGCTCAGCATAAGCACAGTGGTGGCAACACAACTTGGAGTACACATTGAACGGCAGTGTCTATGTCCCACACGCCTACATGCTCTCAAAGCGCCGTGCCTCAGCCATCCAGCAAGCAGCAGGCTTCAGTTGCTGAGCAGCTGGCATATGAGGCAACTTACAAGGGATTATCTGCAGGCAGTTCCAGCAGGCGGAAGAGTGACGTCATGTGCTGCCACCACTGCGACACACGCTGCTGCTGCTGTTGCAAGTCTTTCCTCTTGCCCTCCACTGCACAACCTGGCAATGTTAAACAGCCTGTATTCACCTTATATCGTGCAATACACCATGCAAGACTTCTGATCGCTGAACGAAAACAAAGCAATACACAATAGGAACCCACCCCACCTCAGCCCAAACCCGCCCTGACAGCCCCTGCTGATGTTTCATGGCCATGTGGGCACTCACTTTCTTTGTAAATATCAGCCTTCGCTCGCGAGACCATGTCTCGCTTTCCCTGGTGGGATCGGGCGAGGCGCTCAGCATCCGCCCGTGACATGCTGCACAAGACACATGACATGCCCTTGGTTCAAGCAGGTAAGACGCAGGATGTGCCCGCTGTGTGTTTGGCATAGAGTGCAGACTTCCAGCGCAACATGTTAGCAGTGAGCAGCGGTGTCACCTCTTTTGGAGGTGCAAGCGCAGTGTGAGGAGCTCCAATGCGACCCCCAACTCGTGCACCCAAATTCCTGAGTCCAATTCCAGCAGCACCTCTTCCACGAATGGAAGGCCTGCAAAACAAGGGGCATGATCGCAATAACTGCTGGTGGACTGCAAGACAAACACTGGGAGCAATGCACTTTATACAAACCTGAGGCCAAGCTTTGGCTGTACACCGTACTGACATCGCAGAAGAGAGCGGCGCTGTACCGACCCAAGCAGCTGTGAAGCACCCCAGGCAGAAGACAATGCGGAAGAGAGCACCCCCTTGTGAGAACTGAGGATACTCCGCTCACCTTCCACCAGTGGTTGCAGGTGGGCAGCATCAACAACCGTCGAGCACTGCATACAACCATCAGGAAAAAAAGGGGTCGATTGTCAAAGACGTTTCTCACGGTTGCCATTTCTTCTCCGAATTGCCACCAGCTGGCAAACTGATGCGCATACAAAAGTGCAGCCGACGAGTGCGATCTGTCAGATTGGTGCAACGAGACAAAACAACCAAACCAAGTTCACTGCCTCTTCTGGCTGGCACAACAAGCACATGCCACTGTTGCACCCCCACAAGGAAGCACTGCAACTGCTCACCATGTTGGCTGGATTTAGATTTTGCAGTCGCTTGATGGCAGCATAAGCACCGTGCACCCTGCCCCGCAATTCCTGGGCCCCTGTGCCCAGCATCTGGCTCTGTAACCCAGCGGCAGACATGATGGCAAATGAGAGCAGACATCAAAGACAACCATCCCGATGGTCTCGTCATCTCATGGGAGGGCGGCTGGCTTTGGAGCTCTTTACACGGTCGAACAGTAATACGCAACACAGCTGGGCAGGCTAGCCTGTCACACTCACCACTGTCAGCAGAATCTGTGCCTTGGTCGCCACCATCTGCAACACAAGGTCGGGTCCTTCAGCAGTATCGCTGCATGGAAGGCACGATGGATCGTTGTCATGCACCCAGGAGCCTTGGCACTGTGAGAGCGCCCCTGTACCACGACAAAGTGCGGCGGCATAGACGCATAAGCATAGACGCACATCTAATGCCCTGTGTAAGGCGGGCTCACCCGGAATCCAGCAATCTGGGAGTATAGCTGCACAGCCCAGCAGGGAACCTGCTGCTGCCGTCTTGGTGACTACCAAGCCCTCCCCTGGAACACTGGTGAGCTGCGGACATCAAGGCCTCTAGCGCCTGTTGTGCTGTAGCGGTGCCATCTGCGATTTCCAGGCAGAAGCTGCAGACGGTGCCTCGCTGCAAGTGCTGCGTGTTGCCAAGCTGACCCTGCATCAGCGTGCAGGGCAACATCAGGGATGCAATCGTTAGCATGTCTTTCCTCGCAGAGTAGGGTGCAGAAGGTCCTGCTATCAGCCACAGGCCTTAACGTGGTACCTGGCCAGCTCATGCTGCAAAGCGGATGCCTGACCTTGCCAGTTGACTGAGAGTGCAGCGCAGCGTCCAGCGCAGCTTCTGCCAGCTGGATGAAGCTGCCGCCGCCTTCACCGGTGCTGGTTGTGCTGGCCAGGACCTCATGCAATGAGCCAAGACCGTCCTGTAAGCAGTGGCAGTAGGCTTCGAGGGTGCTTCGTGACGTGAAATACACAGGAAGATGAATGTGTGCGTAGCCGTGTAGTGCACCTGCTGCTGCAATTACGGCCTCCCACTGTAAGGACGGAATCCTGCACAAATCCACTGGCTTGCAGGCTGCATGTGGGCCCAGCTACCTGAAACTCAACGTCAAGCTCCTCCACACCACCAATGGCACCACCCAGCATCCAGCACACAAAGCAGTGCAAGCGCTCCAAATTGTCCAGAGGCATGGACCCCATATATTGCAGGATGGCTTCTGGAGCAAAGCACAAAAATGAATGCAGGGATTATAGAGTCAGATGACACATGACTAACAAACCTGGCAACTAGCTTACGCTGCAGTGCCAGCACACCAAGTCGGGCAAGCCACGCAAGGATTCCCACTTGCTGAGGAATAGATGGCGGCCCTTCAAGCAATGGAGTGAATGTTGCCACATGCTAGCTGACCTCGGCTTTGCCAGCCTGTCATATTCCGCCGCCATTTACCTGGTTTCTTCGCATGAACACCGGCAAGGAGATCCACTTTGTGCTCGGGCAATATGTCCGTCATGATGCTGTCCAGGGCTACACGTGACACCAGGTGTCTGCGACTGAGGCAGTTGATTGCTAGCTGCACCTCATGGCACATCCGCAGCTTGGCCTGCAGCACAAGAATATGGAGGGCGGCTTGGAAAGGAAGTAGTGATACACTACCTGCGCGTACGCTCATCACCTTGCTGCTGCTTGGATATTAGGCAGCAAGAACAGCAGCAATTTTCCCACCTGCCGCTCGCCGTCATCTGCCTCCTCCTCAGGCAGGTCCTGAAGCAGGGGCCCCAGCAGGTGCATCGCAGTGCGCAGGATCAATGTGGTGCGTTCCTCAGCTTCCAGCTTTGCGCTGAGATGTGATTGAAATAGTTCTCGGAAATTGGCGGTGTGCTGTTGGTCCTGCAACGTAGGAAAGTATACTGCACTTGAGCAACTGCGAAACCAATAATCCTCCTGCTTTTCAGCGTAAAGATCCACTGCGGCAGGTAACACGTGGAGCAGCTTCAGCAGGCTGGGCCACATGTGCCATGCCAGGCCCCTACCTCAGTGCATCCTTCAACCCTGTCCCTACGCACCTCCAATGCCAGCAGCGCCTCTGGACGGCCATGCTGGCCATGCTCAAACACAGCTGCTGCAGTGCATGCCAGTAGATGCGTGTCACTGGGGCCAACCCTCAGCAGGCGGAGCAGGGCCCTGCCACGTAGCCAGCTGTGTACGAAAGCGGGAGGACCCTACACATAGAAGGCAGGTAAGGACTGAGAGCGCCTCAAGACATGTTTACATGGGAAGATGGGAAGCTTGAAGATTGTGTGCTTTCTGCAGCTGGACCCCAACCTGAGACTCTGGCTCATACAGCCATGCCCGGCCTTGCCTCCTGATTGTATCATAACCTGCCAGGACAGCCCCTAATTTGCAAAGGCGGCAGACTTCATGCTGTGCTAACAGCAGGTCCACTAACATGGGCGCCTGCAGGGAAGCAGCAACAATCGCGGCAGCAGGCGGGCAAGCAGGCGGGTGGACTGGTAATCAAGTGATTCGAAACTAATTATTAGCGGATGAGAAACAGGAGCAGAACCCAGCAGGCAAGCGAGAATTGGCAGCTGGGAAGCAACAATGCACGCAGGCCAGCATGCAGGGGGATGGGATGGCAGGATGCCAGCAAGGCACACAATCATGCCAGATGCGTCCCTACATGCTGTCCCGCACCTGCAAGCAGCTCTCTGGCACCAGTCGCACATCAGCTGCCTCAATGAAGCCCAGTTGTTGCAGGTTTGCCAACCATGGCATTTCCGTGAAGCTCTGCATAACTCAGAGTCAGGTTGCAGTGAAGCTGTGTGTGGGCAAACTGCGTGTGCATTGCACAACATTCATAGCAACCAAAGAACTGGCGCAGGGTGCACCTAGTATGTGGTGCATTGTTTACACAACACCCAGCCTAACGCCCATACAACCCAACCCACCCGGGCATCCGGTGGCTCATCAGGGAGTGCACCCAACCTGCTCAGCAGGCCAAGCAGACTGCTGTGGCCGTCCTGTGCAACATTGGTTAAAAACTTGTACTGCAGCAAAGACTTAACACAGGCACGCTTCATGAATCTTCACCCCCAAGGCAACAATGGGACTCTAAGAGAGCGGCAGCTATGTTAACTCTGTGCACTGCCTCAAGGCAGCAGCGACTGGTACAATTTGGCGTCACAACAGAAGCAACAGCGACAACAGCAGCACTTTCCACCAGCTTACGATTGGCAAGAAAATATCAGTTAGCGCTAGCAGCAGGAAACAGCATTGCCGGCGAAGTGACGCATAGCGCCAACAACGCTGGGAGCGGAAGCAGCGATTAAACTGGCGTGGCAGAAAGCTGTGCTCACCAAGCTGTGCAGGACACCGTTTGTGTGCCGCAGGAGCAGCTTTTCGGTCAAGCAGTGAAGCTGATCCAGATGACTGACGTAGTGCAATGGGAGAGAGCTGCTGTTGGTGACGGTGCTGCTTCCCTGAAGGGTTCTGGGCAGCTGGTACAGCTGTGATCGCAGGCCACGGCTGGGAACACTGCACAGGCTGCTGCCGCTGGATGCTGCATCCCTGCTGGGGCTGCCCTCTGCTGCTTCCATGCGGTGCAGCTCCCATTCAAGCAAGTGATGCTGCGGAGGTGAAGAGGTGCGGAGGCAGCAGCAGGAGACACGAGGACATCACATGCGTGCTTGTTTTCTTCTGCTGGCCGCAACACGTGGGGTTTGTGTTGAGACTAGCACTTGCTGGCCAGCGCACCTGGCGACCATCAATGTGGCCACTGCAGTTGAGCTCGTGCAGCGTTTCCTGCAGCAGCACCACAGGCACTCTGGTGGCCTTCACCAAGGCGCCAAGACGCAGCTGCAGCTGCACAATCTCAGCCTGCTCCTGCAGCATGCAGGTGGCAAAGGTCTGTTGGAAGCCTGCCGCATCCATCTGCAGGACATTGCAATGGACACACCAAACTGCTGAGAAGGCGGCAAACGGAGTGCAGCTTGCGGGAGGCAGGCTCTGGTGCTCGTGTACGCTTGCCTGGCCCTCGGAAGCAAGGGCTCCCAGCCTAGCCGCATCCTCCAACTGAGCAGACAAGTGATCCTGGGCCTGCCCAGAAGGGAGGGATGGAGGTTGCCATGCCATGCATCTTTGAGTGCCACTGCCAAAAAAAACAAGTACTGACCATAAGTCATCAGCAGCATTTTCACCCAGGCTGCGTGAGAGCAGGAATGTTTGAAGATGTATTGACTACAGCTAGGCAGTGGCGGTGCTAGTATGGCCCACCCGCTTCAGCGTGCTGGTCCATAGCTCCACTGAGCCAGTCAGTCCGTGGTGCTCCTGCTGGGGTGCATCCAGCATTGCATATGCCCTTGCCCCCTGTTGCAGCAACCATGCACGGAAAAGTTTTGTGAGGTGGTGTTTAACAGGGGCACTGTGAATGTAAAGGCTTTGCCGCCAGACCCAAACACGTACAACCCATCCCCCATGCACGTGCCTTGTGCCGCGTCCACCAACTGTGGGCGACTGGCATTTTCAGTGGCCGTCATACTTCTACTGCACTCACTTGAAGCAAGTCCAGCCAGGCTTGTGGTATAATCCAGTTGGGCTGCATCAGGTGTTGACGAATTCTGGACTGAACGGTTTGCTCTGGCTGGTCCTGAGCCAGCCTCTCAAGCTTGGAATGGTGCTGCAAGTAATTGCAAAGCTGGCGATGTGCCCCATCCAGGTAAGCACGCGCCTGGTCGATTGAAGAAGCTACCTCAGGCGGTGGGTCGCCAGGCCACCTGGGTGCAGGGAAGTCAACAGCAGTGCCAACAGAAACCAAATTCCTCTCCTCTTCTACGCGTCCAGCAAAGCGGAACAACAGGCGAATGACGCAACAACCCAGAATTCAAAAGCTGGGGAGTTCTAGCTGAGTGGTGCCCACAAGGCACTGGCCCTCACCTAATCTCTGAGCTGCTTGGAAGCTCCAGCTGCGGGGGAACCCACTTCTGTGACACACTCTCGTGCACGTTGTGCATCAAGTCCTCAACAAGCTGTGCACACAGCTGCTGCCGGAATTCATGGGTTACTCGGTCGCCGGTCAACAGCTTGAGCAGAGAGGCAGTCATGCGCAAAAGCGTAGGTGATCGGAGCGTGAGAGCTCCAACTGCTGCAAAACGCAGGGCTGTGCAGAGCTGCAGCTCGACTTCGGACGGGATAGGTTGTTGCCCGCCGGCGGCGTCAATGCCGCCGACAATGTCCCCATCGCCGCCCGACAACAGCCTCTCCACAAAGGCAAACTGCGCTGCAGCGGCCACTGAAAGCTTCACCACTGCGATTTGAGCCACAACCACTGCGGCTCCTCCCTGAAGGGCGTGCTCAGGCTTCGAACCAATGCGGGCCTCGATGTCAACCACGAGATTGAGGCCAACGAGTTCCTCTATTGCAGCGTGCACGCTTTGATGCCCAGCAGCCACGCGGTCAAGAAGTTCGTGCGCAAACTCCGCCCTGGGCGTCATTCTGACGAGACGTAAGTAACGCAGCGACCAGGCCCGTTGGGGCTTCCAGGTCTGACCGAGTGACTCAAGGCTGGGCCGGGCCTGGGTTCCAAGGCTTCCCTGGTGGTGCATGCTTTCTTCCTGCCCATGCATGCAGCTCCACTGTTAGTTGGCAAGCACCAGTTTACAAAGTAATTGCCACGATCAGCGGTGCAAAATAATAGCTTGCATCGTCAATCAACATACCCCAGCTCAGAAGGCCCATTGGCCCAAGCAGCACCAGCTTTGCCATGATGGGCGTGACCACCACTACAGAATCACCTTCAAGGTAACTCTGGATCAAGCTGCAGCGTGTCACCCACCAAGCTCATCTCATGATAACTTTCTCTCTGTTGGAGAACCCGCAAAGCCAGGACAGCGGCAGGTTAGCAGGTGAGAGTGGAGGGTGCAGAAATGTATGCGCCGCTATACCGAAAAAGGTGGGTGGGGTGGTGGTGGTGGTGGTGGGGGTGGCGGGGGGCTGCTTGAGGCCAGCTGATGCGCTTCAGAGTTTGTAAGCCCACCTGCTTTTGCTTGATTTCGGCTACAGCTTTGGTGGTGAAGTATGCAGAGGCTATGCTGAGCGCAAAGGTAATGAACAACAGGGCGGCAGCGGCCTGCAGCAACAAAAAAGCGGTGCAATGAGGGAATGGCGGGAAAATTCGTTACTGGGTCACAAACAACAGGGAATTGCTCGACAGAGAATGCAACAGCTCAGGAACACTTTTTCAAGCCCAGAAAAGATTTCTTGGATACCGAGTCCAACACTTCAACAGGGCTTACCTGTTCATAGCCCGTCACATTTGCTGCCTGGCCAACATACCGGATGCGCTTGTCAGCTAACACATCAACAAAAAAGTTGAATGAAAGAACTGTTTGTATGAGGTTGTAGCTGCATCCCAGGGAGCAAAGTGCACCAGAACACAATGTAAACTGCTAAGCGCAGTGTGCCGCGGAACATCCCACAATGGCAGCGATTTCCTCAGGTAAAACCTGTAAGGAAGCAGTGTTGCAGGGCTTTACGGCAAAGTGCACCTACCCAAAGAAGATGGTGACGAGGGCAGGTTGCGCCGTGAAGATTCCTGCCAGGCCAAAGAGCGCTGACATGCTGGCGGCGCAGCTGAACCAGAACAGGTGGTCCAATGGGGTGCGGAAGAATATGGCACGCTCTGTGGTCATCAACATTGAAGGCATATTGCCGATGCAATTGCAATCAACATGGCTTGGGAGTATGCACATATGGCATAGCCCAACATGCGGCAAGGGAAGGGGTGCAACAGAAACAGGTCATGGCATAAGGGCCGCCGGCACACCAAGCATGCACCTGCTGCAAGCTGCCTCTGGGCCTCCTCTGGCAAGGTCCCTTCCCCTTCAATGTTTCCGCTACCAATTGTGCTGTTGAAGTAATGGGTCTGCATGCAGGGAGCCAGAGACCCTGTAAGCTGCACGCTGTTCGCTCTGCGTGTGGTCAGCCTTGCTCTATGGTGCCCAGCCCGCTGAAAATGCAGGGAGCGGCTTACCTTGTACCCCTCAAATATACCTGCGACAGCATACAGGAAGAATGAGCAATGCAGTACATGTAGCAGCATGCTGGTGCTGCAGGACATGCAACACCAGCCACGGTGTTTAGCACGCCGCAGGGGTGCTGCCTGCCTCCGCTATGGCGTCACCGGGTCCCTTCAATGCTCACAAAATCTGTGCCTTACCTAACAAAGACATCGCCACGAACAGTTGCAGGGTAGCAATCAATAACACGCCGCCTCCGGACTTCATGGTGGACATTGATGCCAAAAGGCTGCGCACGAGGGGCGCTGTTCGCCTTCCATTGAAAGCTATCTGCGCCATGATCTGCTTCTGTAAACATAATAGCGGCTGGCACCGTCTTGATACGGACTTCAGCGGCTTAGCACGCATAGCACAGCCAATTTGCTGCAATGCTCTTGTGCACCTTGCATGGTATTCCTCAGTTCAGCCACATTCCTTGTTTGGTGCCGAACGCTGTGTGTCCGCCCAGATTACCAGCGGTGGAATCTAGGGAAACCAAGCACTAGGGACCGCTTGTGCACCGCACAAGGAGCAGGTTCACTACTGCTGGGATTCTACAGACGCAACACAGGACAGATTTACTGCCGTCGGTTGCAGGGTGTGTCCATCCCTACCGCCAGCACCGCAGCTACCATCCGCCCACCGCTGCTGCAGGCTCGTCAGCATGGCAGCATCTGAGCAAGCACAAGGATGCAGCGTGGCATGGTGCAGCGATGCAGGGGTGACATCAACACATTGCCGGCAAATGTCATGCTGGCGATATGTCGCAGGAGGCACAGTGTTGCAGCCTACGCTTTTACAGCCTGCCATGTGCCAGCTTCACCATGCCTTTCAGGGCTCGACCCTGCTGGCACACAGTTGCCTCTTTCTACCTGGTGTTGTGTATCAGTAGACGTGCTGCACTTGCTGAGAGCAGGAAGGCCCAAGCTGCAGGCCATGTGCAAGTTCCTGGGCCGTCACGGTCGCCCTGGCGGCGGCCCCATTGTGCACAGTGTCAGCAGAGTATGCGCCAGAAGGGCGGCATTGTGCGCTGATGAGACGCTGCTGGGGCTTCACCTTGCTACGTGCCCTGGCAGCAGCGACCACGTAGAGTTCGTAATGGGAGGCAGCAGCGGCATGGCTGGCATCTGGGTGCGCATATATCAGCAACAACTGCAGTCTACCAGCGCTGGTTGCAGCTGGCAGCGTTTGCTGGTGTGAAGCTGTGAACCGTGCATGCAGACCCGGATGTCCTGGCATGAACAACATTACGCACAGAAACAGACACAGCCAGGACAGAGAAATGAGGGGCAGGGGAGGAGCAAAAACAGCTCACAAGCAGGAACAACCATGCGACCACATTGCTGAGCTACTGAGCTGCTGCTGCGCTGCCTGACAACCCTCATGTTGTCGGTTCCTTGCTAAAAAACCGGACCCTGCTGCAGGACATTTGGCAACTGCTGCGATGCGCGTTATGGGGACAATTTATAGCAGCAAGGGGCGCCTTACACTCCTTTTGGGCCCACCATTTGTGCTCCCAACCTTGATTACTTTTGATGTATCAACTGACACATGATATAACCTGAACTTGCAGGAATAACTTGCGGGCGCTACACCATAAACCAGGCAATGTAGCATAGAGGCTGCAAGAGCAGCAGATGGGAGCACACTGGCCAGCAAGCTCATGAAGGGATCGTACAGGCTGGCACCGATTGTCAGGCCCCCTCACATAAGGCCCAGCTGGCGCAGGTAAGCGGTATACAGCGGCCTTGGCATTGCGCCGCTGCTGCCGCTGCTGCCGCTCCCACTGTCAGACACATCAACCGCAGCTGGCATCCAGGTTGGAGCGTGCCAGTCTGTCACCTCGCAGATCACCACATCATGGTCCCCGCACGTCAGAGGCTCCGAGGCGAAGTGCAACTCCATCCATCCCAGGCTGTCGGCCTGTACACAGGGCACCTGACAGTCCACAGTGGGGCACGGGGCAAGCAGGCAGGCAACAGGGAAATGAGAGGCAAGGCAGGGCAGACAGGCAGCCAAGGTAGGCAGCAAGGTGTGACAACTGGAGGTATCAGTCAAAGGGTCCCAGTCAGCATGGCCATAGATATATGCTTGCAAGCCAGCACGGAGTGCCCGGCATATCATCAACTGCATACTCGGCCCTCACCAGCAGCGAAATGCCATCATTTGGACGGCGGGTGACGTTGAATCCCCTGGCCGCCAGCTCAGCCAGCTTGTCAACCTGCCGCCCGCTGCTGCGCCCTAGCAGCTCAAATAACGAGGCATGCTGCTCACCCAGCATCTGCAGCAGACATGCACAACATACAGCAAGGGTGCGTGGTACGGGATTTTTGGCTGGTAATCATCGCTTGGCGACACCGCCCCCAGTGCTGCCGCCCTTACACCAATCCAAGCATTGCCACCCCCTTGCAAGTCCATCCCGGTTGTCAACGCCTGCTCCACACCTGCAGCACGCCTCTACGGGTGGTGAGCATATTGTGCCAGGAGAGGGTGTCGCGGTACAGGCCCAAGGCGTAGTGGCGTGGCTTGAGCGAGATGGGGGCCGCATAAGTGACTAGATTTAATGTAGGGCTCCCTCCATTGAGGCCCGTTGTGGCTAAGCTGTACACCGGCATGCTGAGTTGGGAGTAAGGAGGCAACAGCTGCTGCTGCTGCTGCTGCAGCTGTTTGTTGGCGGCAGGGCTGGCGACAGCGTCCCCGTCTGCTTGCCCAGCTGAGGCGGGAACAGGTGCCCGCATGGGAGTGCTCCTGCGCTGCCCATGAACTATATGTCGAAATTTCCCCGATTTGATGCGCCGATAGGGACCAATGCCCGCCTGTGTCAGGCGGCAAGCGGGTTGCAGCAGGGCGCCGGGTGGTTGAGCGACTGTCGCTCGCATGATGATAAGAATATCTCGATATCTATTGACTTAATCCAACGGTGCAGCGTGACTGAAGGGGTCATGGAGAGACCCAGTAGAGGGCGTCGCCAGCTGTGCCATCATGACGTGTCTAGCATTCGTAAGCATGCCATGTGCCAACTTTGCTTAATGCTAACCCTGCTGTTCCGTTCTCTGATCTCTCCCACCTGCCAAGAGTCGCACTGCATTACATCACAGTTGTTGCAAGATACTGCCCAAATGCATTTGGACATACCGCGGAAGACTGGAGCTGTTGTGATCACAAAATTGTGCATGTGTAAGCGTGGGTTTGGGCACAGGGTAGATAGAGGTGGAGGATGCCATATACCTTCGATTGAAGGTATGGCATGGTGCGCAGGGAGGATCAGGGAGGGGCTTAACAACAGGACCTAGTGCCAATCCACATAAAAATCAGCGTCTCAGGGCATGTATATCGCATCATGCATTGCACAAAAAACGCATCGTGTGTTCCACCAGGAAACTGGGCTTGAATCAGCAGGCACAGGCTTTATGACTGTCGCGGCCCTGTTAGCCCAAGCAGGAGTAGGCCAACAAGAGCAGCCTCCACCTCAGTGATCACCCCCACACCAGTCTCAATCTCCAGCAGGCTCAGCAGCCCCTTATCTGCCCACAACTCGGCACCCACAGCGGCTGATAATCCGGCAAAAGCTGCCCGCCCAGCTAAGTCCCGCACCACATCTGTTGCCGTTGCCAACCTCTTCTTGCTGGGCCATACGGTGGCTGCCAGGCCAGCTGCCACCAGGAACAACAGAGCCGGGTGGCTGTTCAACTCCAGCTGCTGCAGCAAACCCTGCCCGTTCAGCCGCTCTGCCAGCAGAGACGCCTGCGTGGGATGCGGCCCAAGGGTTATGGAACTGGAGGATAAGAAGGCTGCAAGGGAATCTCCCTAGGGTGCCGGGACTGGGCGACTTGCCCCTCGCTCCGAGTGCTTTGATGAACATGCATGGAGCCCCTGCTGTCAATACAAAGGCAATCTACTACAACACACTCACCCCCAGCGTAATCAGGCCGAGAGAGGAAGCAAAGTCGCGTCCAATGTCTTCGTCTTCTGGATTGACGGTGGGCCCGCCAGTGCGAGCAGCGGCACTGTTAAACACACGGACAGGTGCCTGGCGACGGCGTCCCCAAGCTGGCGCGCGGCTGCTACTCGAGGCATGACTGGCGCTCGGGACGCCCTGCACCCCCCTTGGTCCAGCCGGCCGGCTCAAAGTTGCCGGGGCTGTTGTCAGCCGAGGCGCTTGAGCTAGACTCACTGCCACGAGCATGCCGCCTTGTGTCAGTTCAGAGTGTTGTGGCAGGCGAAAGATGCAGGTTTTCACGTGAAAAGATACGAGAGCGCTGAGCTGGCGGCCAGGCGCGACAAGGAGAGGCGGGCTAATCTCGTCTGCCGAGCGATTGGCTCGGCATGTCGAGCATCATAAGGTGATCAGCATTGGGTTCAAGCCACTGCGACACAACCGAGCCTCGACAGCTTCCGGAGGGAGAGCGGGAAGCGTAAAGCCGTCGTCATGAACTTTCAAAAGCCGCTTGCAGTATGGCTATGGCGCTTGGCGTCCGCGCCAGCCAGCCGGCATTTCATCTCCACCACCACCAATGCCGCTGCGAGCGCCGCCGCCCCGGCCGCAGCAGCACAGAGCGCAGCGGGCTCCAAGTTGTTTACCAAACTTCTGGTCGCTAATCGTGGCGAGATTGCAGTCCGCGTGATGCGAACAGCCAAGCGGCTGGGGATCCCCACAGTTGCAATCTACAGCGAGGCTGACGCTGCAGCGGTGCACGCGCGATTTGCCGACGAGGCGATTTGCGTGGTAAGAGACACGGATATGCTGCTGGCCATTGCGAACCTACTTGGAACACCAGGTTTAGTCACCAATCAAAGCGGAATACCTTCCGATATATATCAACCTGGTTGCTGCTGGCATTGTGCTGCGCGCCCTGACGAAACCTCGGCTGTGTCCCATCTGCAGGGCGCTGCGTCTTCCTCTGCCAGCTATTTGAATATCCCCGCCATCGTAGAGGCCATCCGGAAGACGGGGGCCGACGCAGTGCACCCCGGATATGGTGTGTGTATGCATGGAGTGGTGGGCAGGTCATGCTAGTTGTGGTCCCGGGTTAAAGGGGGTTGTATCCCTTAGTTTGGTTTGGCTCGTAAAAAGGCTTGAATTCCGCTGTACCGCAATGCATTCTGGAGACAGATGGTTATGGTGCACCATGTTGCAAACCACTGTGTGCTGCTGTCGGATGGTTTGCAACAGCCTGGATGGTTCTCCACACGCCCCTTGCTCGCAGGCTTCCTGTCTGAGAACTCGCATTTTGTGGAGGCGGTGGAGGCTGCCGGGGCCACCTTTGTGGGGCCGCCCATGTATGCAGTTGAGAAGATGGGGGACAAGGTGGAAAGCAAAAAGGTTGCGGCAGCAGCGAAGGTGAGCGAAAAGATTATGCGGCAGCAGGTTGCTTCACAGCCAGGCCAAAGCAGGAATTCCTTGCTTTCCTGGGCTGGAGCCACAGCAGCAAGAATGGATATGCAGCCAATAGGCTGCTACTTGTGCACGCATATCCAGCTGCCGAATGTGACACCCTCTTCTGGTAATCCAAAGGGGTCATGCCTGCTGCCTGATCCCCTCCCTCAGTGAGTCCTTTCTTGTAGAGCCTCCCATTCCCCCCGCGCCCTCCTTTCCACATGTTGCTCCCAACTCCCGTTGTCCCATGCTGTCGCAGGTGAATGTCATTCCAGGTTGGGCAGGTGTGACAGAGGATGCTGATCATGCAGTGGCAGTGGCCCGAGACATTGGCTTCCCAGTCATGATCAAGGCGTCGGCTGGCGGCGGCGGCAAGGCAAGTTTGCTTCCATGGTGGTGCTGTGAAGCAGATAGGTACAGGCGTGTGAAGTGGAGCGCCCCATCCGAGATGCGCATGTCAGTTGTGGGGCTGCGCAGGTCAGCATGTTTCAAGCACATGTAGTCCAGCAGATGGCAATGCCACACGCTGGAATGTGCACCTAGCCTCCTTGTATGCTTGTTTGCAGGGCATGCGAGTTGCCTGGGGCGAGAAGGAGCTGCGGCAGGGGTATGAGCTGTGCAAGCAGGTGGGGTGCACTGGCTGCATGCAGCTGCAGATGAATGCAATCCAGCAGAAAAATGCAGTTTGTCATTCACTCCTATATTTACACGTTCTAGCAAGAGTTTGGGTCACTAACACTCATCAATCAAGTGCAGGAGGCTGCGTCTGCTTTTGGCGACTCGCGCATGCTGATAGAAAAGGTGCAAAAGTCGGCAGACAGCATTGGCAGACACAGCTTGTGGTGTCAATGGTAAACCTAGAAAGAATGTTGATTGAATGGCCACCCACCTACATTTCCATGCACACACCCCGGCATGTGCATACCTCACCACGAAAAAAAGGTGGTGCCTCCATTGGTGTGCAGTTCATTGAGCAGCCGCGGCATATTGAAGTCCAGGTGCTGGGTGACAAACATGACAACGTTGTATACTTTCCGGAGAGGGAGTGCTCGATCCAGCGGCGCAACCAGAAGGTGCAGGGATGTCGGTTCTTGTTGCATGGGTCTTGAGCCTACTATGATAAGTTAAGAAATGATGGAAGAGTGACCAGGTATTGCATCTCATCACCTTGCATCAGTGGTAATGTTTCCTCGCCGCTCCTTGGGCTTAAGCTTGCCATGCAGTTTGGTCTGCCATTCCTGCACCCCCTGAGGATGGCTGCTTGGCCTGCAACAGCTGTTGCAGGCACCCAAGATGTGCCTTCCTTTCCCCAAACATGGTTGTCGTGTGCGCTGCCCTTTCTTCCTTCCTCCAGGTGATTGAGGAGGCACCCTCACCTCTGGTCACCCCCGAGATGCGGCGGGCAATGGGGGAGCAGGCAGTTGCTCTGTGTAAGGTGCGCTAGCCGATGGGCTGGCTGGCTAGCTGCTGGCTGGCTAGCATGAGCTACAGCGACCCCAGCCCTTGCGACACTGTTTCTCTATGCTGATCCTCGGACATCCCTCAAAAGCTCCGCTGCAGTGAACTGTAGGCTTAACTTTCAGAAGTTGTTTGCAGCGCTTGTCGACATTTCCCCTTGCTTCCCACCCGCGTTTCTGTTCCTGGTTGCAGGCTGTGGGGTACTACAGCGCAGGGACGGTGGAATTCCTGGCCAACCCGCAGCGCCAATTTTTCTTCCTAGGTGAGTTGCTTGCCACTGAATGGCTGGCGGTTGGTGTGTGTGTGTGTGTGTGTGTGTGTGTGTGTGTGTGT
>JAAMXP010001179.1:64319-88819 GCA_019693395.1 Ettlia oleoabundans | reverse complement strand
CGCATGAAGCCCGCACGTCGCCTACACACCCAGTACTGCATTTACACACCCATTACTGCATTGACACGGAACCACTCATTCCAATAAAAACAAAACCACCCGCACTCTTCGGAAGAAACAAACATACTCATCCAAGCCAGCCTGCTACGTGCCTCTGTTTGTGCAGCTCGTACATTCATTCCCTGCCTCTCATCCAAGAGGGGGGCGCGTTTGCTGTTCTCTTCCGCCTCACAAATACCTCTGCTGTGGAAGGCGGCTTCGCGAGTTCGCTGGGCAGCAGCCCCCGCAGCAGCCCTCTCAAGTTGCCAGCTGCTGCAGCAGTTGCAGAGGCCGCTGGCGTGCTGGGGAAGATTGAGATTCGCTGGAGAGGTCCAATGGGGGAGGTGGCTCGGTTGCAGACTCAGCATATCAGCCTTGCACACCAGGTCAGGTGCAGGGCAACAGCCTGAATCGCGTACTGCCGGGGCGTGCCGCGAAAATTGCGCTGTGCAGAGGATGGCAGTGTCACAGGGCCACAGCATGCTGAGTCACAAGCTCTTAGTAGTGCGCTTCAAAGAGACCTGCTGGTTTGGCTCTCATCCGACATTCCACCAGATACTAGTTGCTAGGTTGGCCGAGTTACTCCCACCACTGGGATGAATATCATATCTCAAGGCATGCCCCAAGCACCAGCTGACCCAGCAACATTTCTCCCTGTTCCTTTATTGCTGCAGGCCCAGAAAGAGGTCACCCTATCTTTGGCCCGCCTGCCAGCACGGGTGACGGTTGGTGTCCCCTTCGCCGCCACTTTTAAGGTGCAGAGCCATGCGGATCGGCCAATGGGGCCTATCAGGATTGTGGCAGCTGCATCAGGAAGTACTGCCTCGCCATCATCTGGCAGCCCCTCACGCACCGCAAGCTCCAGCCGGCACAGCAGCAGCAGCGCCAGCCCCAGCCGACAGACCTCCTTCTCACCGCTCGCCCAGTCAGCGCCAATGCCTGCTGCAGCGGCAGCACGAGATGCGGGTGCAGGAGTTGCAGCAGTGGTGTGCCTGGATGGCCCTCAGGCAGTGTTGATTAACGAGCTGGCTCCATGTCAGACGCTGGAGGTCCAGCTGCGCATGCTGGCACTCACAGCGGGGCAGCAAGCGCTGCCGGCGATGTCAATTTCAGGCGAGCGGGACAGCAAGCCGTACGGCACGCTAGCCCCTGTGGAGCTTTTTGTGGAAAGCAATACCTAACGGCACTGGTTGTTGAAAGATCAACGGCTCAATCGACCCTGACCACAGCCAAGGCATCTTTTTGAGTATGAACCTACATGGTGTGGATCCGGTTTAGTGCTGTCCTACTATTCAACCGTGATTGGGCATTACAGGGATGGCATGTCGTCTTTCAACAGCCCATGAATCTGATGCAATACATCTGTTTCAAAGCAGCACTTGCTATGTGTCAAGAGGATGTGGCTAGGGGCCACGCACCCCACATGCCCACAAGAACGCAGAAGGCGCTGCATGACATTCAGCAGGAGGAAAGCGCTGTGCGACACATGGTTGGTGGGCAGCAGCATATATGAAGTGCCCGAGCGCACAAAGGCAGGTGGCCGATGGCGAGGAAGCGCTAGCGCGTGTGTACTGGGGGGGTAGGGTGGGGTGGGGGTCAAGGCATTTGAATAGGCCCAAAACTGCCAGCGTCACCCCACAAGCGCGCGCGGCTGGGTAGGTCAATAGTGTACATGGTGGTATGGACACGAGACATTGGGGGGGTCAGTTGGGTGGAAGCAGCACTGACAGGCACCATATCTGCTGCCAGCGGCTGCTGGCGCTAAATTAATCAGAGAGGTCGGGAGACAAATACGACAGGGAAAGCGGGTTGCATGCGTGCAAACTCTAGTCTGCAGTGCGAGAGGAGAAGCATGCACGCCCAGCACCCCAAAGAAGGATTCTGACGGGAAATGGCCGCCGGCGGAACAGAGCATGGCAAACTTGACACTGCATATGCACGAAGGGGGATTGGTTAATTTGTTCGTGAGGTCAGTCAAACCAGGCAGGTCAAAGGCTCCTGTTAGCTGTAAAAAGTAGTGTTGTCTGTCAGGCGTCAAAACAAAAAGGGAGGCAGTGCCCCGAGGTGGGAAAACGCAAAGGAAGTTGCTCAGGGGAAGACCACCTGGTAAGCGTCAGGGCTTGCATGCCAGCAAATGACTGCACGTCAGCGAAGCCTGTGGCAGCAAGCAAGTCAACATGCAGCGCTGCATGGTATGCAGCTGTTGGCCTTTGCAGTGATTCAAAGAAACAGCTATGAAAAAAACCAGTGTAAGGGGGAGCGCGAGGGTGTTGTGCGGACAGGGAACGGAACAAGGCTGAACGTAGCCCCGTGAGTGAGTAAGGACAAAAGGATCCATTTCGCAGTGCGCTTCGCCAGCGCCCCGCGCCCAAGAAAACGAAATCGGACGATTCCGTTTGAAGCAGGCCTGATAGCTGCAGAGCCCTCCATCGTAGGCAGGCAGGCAGGCATGCGTGCATTGTGTTGTTCTCAATGGCACGCCTTCCTGGAAGCACGGCATGCCAGATACCCTGAGGGAGAGGGCTGCCGCAGGATGGTTTGTTTACCGTGGCAGGCCCATGCGGTGCCGCTTCACTGCGCTGAGGAAGCAGGCAATGACCTCGCTCTCGTCCACCTGCTGCGCCGCAAAGTGCTCAGACACAGCATCCAGCAGCTGATCCCGCGACACCTGCTGCTGCTCAGCCGCAGGCTGCACGCATAAGCGCAAGCAAACAATTGAGATTAATGGTCTTTGGGTCAGCAGGGCGGGAACCAAAGTTGTCAGAAAGCCATGCTGGAAGGGATAGTGTGCCCGCCAACCCCCACCCCACCTCCACCACACACACCCAGGTACACGCCAGAATTAGGCAAGCTTGGGAAGCGAGGGCAGATTTGGTGTGCTGGATGCTGGCAGACCGGAAACGAATAGCAAGTAGCAGGCGCATCAACAGACAAGAAGGGCCAGCATGCCAGATGACAGCATGAAGAGAATCAGCGGCGGTGCAGCTGGCTGCTCACCAGATGGTACACCGCTCCATACCGCTTCAGCGCCGCTGTCTGCAGCTTGTTGAGGTTGATGCGGGGCTGGCCAGTGCCAGTGCGTGCGCTGTGAAGCCGGGTGCGTCCAAGGCTGTCCTCAAATCGCAGCTGCGGCTGCGCTGATGGAGGCCGGCGCGGCGGACGTGGACGATCTGCAGGGCAGGAAATGTCAGGACACAACGGGCACGGGAAGGAATGTTTCATCATTTTGACAGAAGAATAACCCAATCGGCACATGAAGGGCAAGATTGGGGTTCAAAATCGAAGCGTTGGCGCGGGGGATGTTTGGCAGATGTGAGACATCCACGGTGCGCAGCGGGGATGCCTTGCCTTCTGCATGTGGTTCAGCTGGCTCGTAAGCATATCCACGGGCGGCAGCCAGGTGTTGTTGCTGCTGATGCCGTCGCTGCTCCTCCTCTTCTTCCTCTGACATGTCCTGCATGGAGCGGGGTGTGACTTTTTTAGGGTGCGGCGTTATCAGCGGTGGCGCCGCCTCACGCGTGCCACTCAAATATGCCTGTGATGATGCCAGTTGCCCCCATACTTGCCTGCTCATTACCGCTAGGTCGCTCCAACACCTCCAGCGCGTTGCGCTGCAGCTTGACCTCCTCTCCAGTTGGCAGAACCTGCAGGGAGGGGCTTGAGGACGGACAATGTTCCGTGACCGTGGCACAGCCGCGCCGGGACGGCAGAATACAGCCCAAGGCGCCTCTGCGACATATTTCAGCGTCTGGAGCGCGCCACATGCCCGCAGGGGCACCAGTACCTATCCCGCGGGGGTCACGGCAAGGGGGTGAAGCTTGCAGAGCGGTGTCACGGCGGCTCCCGATCGCCGCAATAGCAACCCAAAACACGTTGAAAGCTATGGAGGTAAGGGCGGATTGCCGCGGGACCCGCACGCACCTGCAGCCAGTGCCAGCCGCCCAGTCCCACCGCGCGCTTTACCAGGGCCGTCTGCCCGATCAGACGGCCCGAAGTCCGAGCATTGCCCACTATACGGACCACCTGCGGGGAAGGAGCAGAGAGAGCCGTTTGGCCATGAGATTGTCCGCAAGCGCGCCGCACTCGCCCGGGACCTCGCGGCAATCAATCGAGCATTCCTATTCGCAAATAGGGCCCCGCTCAGCCGCGGCTCCAGCACCCGCTGTGCAACCACATCCTGCCCAACCCACCGTGCGCTTGGGAAGCAGCGCGAGGCTATCGTTCTCGCTGTCTCCGCCGCTGTCAGGCTCTGCTGGGTTGTGCAGAGCTGCCGAGGACGGCAAAAAGAAGCCTGGTTGCTCGCCCTTGAGGCCGTGGCTCCAGGCGGCCACATCCTGAAGCAGGGTTACCATAGCTGCTTGTATATGAGATGGGTTGATAGCAAAGGACGGGATCAAGCGATCGGAGAATCGAACAAGTGCAGCCAGCGGGCGGACCTGGCGCCCTTTTCATCCCCCGCGTCCAGCTGGACTTTCATGCGCCCGACGCTTCTCAGCCTTGAAATCCCACAAACCTGACGAATGCCGCAAGGGGAGCCGAGCGAACAAGTTCTGAGCTAGGTGGGTGCTGCACCCTACCCCAGCACCTGCCTCAACATGGTGCCGTTGCAAAAACGAGGGCAGCATTTGTCCCCCCAAAGCCAAAGCTGTTGGACAGCACCGCCTTTGGGCCTTCAGGCAAGCTGCAGGGGTTCCCGGCCACCAAATTGGCCAGAAGCGCAGGGTCTGGGCTCGTCAGGTTGGCGGTGGGAGGTGCGACGCCATGCCGCAGCGCCAGCACAGCAAAGATCGCTTCCACTGCCCCTGCTGCACCTAGCAGATGTCCAGTGGCCCCCTTCGTGGAGGAAACTGCCATTGGATGACTGCCATCAGGACCCGCAGCTGCAGTGGCTGCCCCACCAAACACAGCGGCAATAGCACGCTGCTCAATGTCGTCGCCTGCAAGTGCGGGCATGGCAGCAGCGTACAGGCTCACCAGCAGCAGAGGCAGGGCAGCGGGACGCAGTTTTGTTGTTTCTCCCTTACAGCCTACGTCATATAGGCTGGGTTTGCATGCTGGCCGATGTGCATATTTGTCAAACTGACGTAAAGGCAGGCTGGCGGGCAGGCAGGCAGGAAGGCAGGCAGGCAGGCGTCCAACAGGCGGATAATGACCCCACGATTGCCCACCCTGAGGTGTGGATGTGGCATGAGCGTTTACGTAGCAGATGTCCCCAGGCTGCAATCCCGCCTGCTGGAGCGCCCGCTGCATTGCTAGCTGTGCGCCGATGCCGTCAGGCGGGGGTTGCGTGATGTGGAAGGCGTCGCCAGACAGCCCATACCCCCTGACCTGCACCAACAGGCAGATGGATCTACAATGACAATATTGAACGAAAAAAGGCAAAGCATACCAGCAGCGTGCAGGCAAAGCAAGCACCAAGAAGTACATGGCAGGGGTCGCCTCCGCTCGGACTTCGCAGTTCCCAAACAGCCAGCTGCCGCCATTAGCTTGCTGCCCCCTCCAATCCGCACCCACAAGAGCAATCGAGTCAATGCACGTGCAAATTCAGGATTGAAATCAGCTCTTCCAGGCTACCTGCTTGAACATGAACCACCAGCAACTTACGAGCATGTGCTCACCTCGCCGTAGATGCGTGCGCTGCGGCTCAGCGCGTGCTGCAGCTCTTCCAACACCAGCACCCCGGCACCCTCCCCCATCACAAAGCCGTCTCTGTCCCGGTCAAAAGGGCGAGAAGCAGCGGTAGGGTCTTCGTTGAATCGGGTTGCCAGTGCCTTAAGGCGGCAAAAGCCGCCCAGGGCCACAGCATCAATGCAAGACTCGGTGCCGCCGGCCAGCATCACATCCGCATCCCCACGGCGAATCATGCTGCATGGCAGGAAAGGGTGTAAGGGGCATGGGGTGGGGTGAGGCAGACAGTATGGTGTTGTTTGTCCGTATTGCAGCGGCACCCTTCATGGTAACACTCAACAGTCAAGCAGCTGCGCTGCCAAATGATCAAGACATGGCATACCCAATAGAAGCACGTGGGTTCCAGATAGCAGTGCCAGGTGCCGGGGGCCTAGCAGCACGCAGAATACCTGAAGGCGTCACCAATGCCGTGCGCCCCTGTGGCGCAGGCGGTGGCCACAGCATGGTTGGGGCCCTGCAACCCGTGTGCTATGCTGACTGCGCCCGCAGCCATGTTGACCAGAGTTTTGGGTACAAAGAAGGGGCTGAGGCGGCGCAGCTTCCCCTCTGCCTGCGCACCAGGTGTTGGCAATGAGATTGGCTGCGTAAAAAACACCTGGGCATCCTTTATGATCAATGGAGCACAGTAGACAACTCATGCTGGTGCAAACGTTTGCAAGCACTCTTGTCTGGTTGCCACAAGGAAGGTTTTGCGCCAGGGTTTCCTGCAGGATAGCAGCCCCACCACAAGAACCCCCGCATCTGCCATGTCAGCGGTACAGCTCATGCCAGCGCCAATGGCCACGCCTGTGGAGCGCCGCTGTTCGCTGGATTTTGGCTGCCAGCCCGAGTCTTGCAAGGCCTGAACAACAGGCCGCGGGGCAGTTGCATTACATCAGGGTGTGAAAAACAGCATTGCTTGACCTCAACTGCACCAGGCATGCAGCTGGCAGGGGCTGTGCAGGTTCAGCTTTGGTTTGATTCTATTTAAGAAAAATTGTATACCAGAAGGTACAAAATTTACCGAAATTACTGTAGTTATGTTACGCCCACTCACACACACCTCTGCTGCTGCAGTGAGCGCATAAGTCATGAACTTGGCGGAGCGGCGCGGATCCTCATGCACCGCCCAAGGTACACTTCCCAGATCTTCCTGAGGCACGCAAGCAACCACCTGGCATGGCAATTGTGGAAGAACTACCCGGTGGGCCTGCAAAGGGTGGGTGCAGGGTAGGAGAAGGCACATTGAGCTGAAGGCAAGCAGTTGCACATGGCCCAGGCTGCACAATGAAGGATGCTCCAACCACAACCAGGCAGCGTTCCAACTCAGCATCATTCAAAAACAGCACTTAAGCCATATATCAATACAGCGTAACACCTCTGGCAAGTCTTCTGCCTTTAGCCTGCGAACACCAACAGCGCCAACCAGCAGGCGCTCCCATACTGCCGCCACACCAACGCCCAGCGGAGTGACTAGGCCCAGGCCCGTGACAACGACCCGTCGCGCTGCCTGCGGCGGCAAGTCTCCGAAGTGATCCAACAGCGTGCTGAGCTGCCGGGCAGGCTGCAGCCAGCTGGGGCGGGGTGATGGCCAGAACGGCATGCGGCTCCAAACCCCCCAACCACTTCCAATATGTTACCAGATCCAAAACAATCAAGCAAGGGTCACCGGACGCGTAATGCGACTGTCGGGGGGACAATGCACAACTGGCGACACGCTGGAACTTTGCGCGCACGTGCGCGTTGTGCGTCCCGTTCCGTTGATGCAGACCTTCCGATACAACTATAATAACACATCTGTAAGCTTGTGCATTTTATACAAGTATTTATCAAAGGGCAGTGTCGCCCATCACCAACGGTGATGAGTCACCATGTCAGAGCTCCCAGTCCGAAAACCAGCTTCCAGGAGCGTGACCTCCGTTAACAACGATGCCGTAGTATCTGAGGCGTGTGTTGGTGGAATTACAAGCGCTTGTGCATAGATTGTGGCCCTGCAGACGCTCCCTCCAGTGTCGCTTGACACTTCAATGCGTCGGCATAACTCCCTGCCTCTATGTGGTTGTCACGCTGGGTAGTACCAGCCTTGAGATGGTGCCTATTATCGCCAGTGACTCAGTTCAGCACATGGGTCTAAGTCAGGGCTTGAAGGTCAAGGTGGTGGTAAAATCCACAAGCGTATGCTGGGGACGGTGACGTCTGCGCTGGAGGAGCCGCCCAGCAAGAAGGCGAAGCACGAGGCGTGACTGGGAAGGCCAGAGCAGCAGCAAAGTGTACAACATTCTGACCAATCAGTCTGGGACATAGTATGCGCATACTAGATGCACCCGCAGCACTTGTTCCCTTGCTAATGCAACCCTTCCTCTCCACCAGCTACTGTCCATGAGAGTACACCATGGCTCCGCGTGCATGCATTGCTGCAGGATGATATAGAGTGTTGTTGTTATAGTTGATTCTCATGATGTGAGCATCACTGTAATGTGGCAAGTTAGAGATTGAAACTTCAGCTGTTGCTTGGTGCCGTCTTGCCGCCATCACAAGAACCCTAGTGCCAGGTCAGCAGGGCAGCGCCCATGGGCACAAAAATTGCTGCGTTTCCGAAGTGCATCCTACAAGATTTGTCGCATACCAACGCGGCATTGCTATTCCGTCGCAGCCCGGTCTTGTCCGTCCTTCCGTTCGGTTGACCACATTGGGGCCCTCGAGCAACGGGCTGGATTGCGCGGCCAAGAATGAGCTGGATTCCACCCTCCGTGGGTCTCTATGACCCGCAATGTGAGCGAGCAGCCCGCGCTCCGGCCAGAGTGCCCGTCACCGCCCCTGCCGCAACCGACTTCCGCCTAACCTCCAAGTGCTCGGTTTGCAGGCCGGTATCCGCCACGACCCGGCGCAGCTGCAACCGATTTCACCTTTGGGCACTTAGAGAAGCGTCAGTCGTGCGGTGTTGCTGCTGCACAGCCAACGACAGCGCAGCTTCCCATCAGCCAGAGGCCCGAGAAAGCCTCCTTTGACCCACCTGTGGAGCAGTTGCGCTGGTGGAAGCAGCCACGCAGCGCGGCCACAGTATCAGGCTCCTGCAACCGCGACGTGGAGGTATTTTGGGAGGCAGAAGGCAAGGAGCAGGGCGCAGTGGCGGCGCTGGTAAACGTGCATGCACGGCTGAACAACAAAGCGCAGGGAGTGGGCAGCACAGTGGCTGCCAGCCTAGGTGACCGGCGGGAATTTGACTTGACCAGGCAGGTGCAGAGCCTGTATAAGAGCGACCTTTGTGCTGAGCACGTGCAAGTGGGCAAGCGCGGCGTGGCTCTGCCGCCGGCGGCAATGCAGGCGGTGAGCAGAGAAGGGGCAAACATTGCAAGGGAGGCTTGCTTGCTTGGTGAACCTGCTGTGCTGGCAGGCTGCCACGTGCCTCGAGTGTGGTTTGCAACCAAGCCTTTTGCTTGAGAGTTTTTGACAATAACCAGGAACTGCCCGTCCCCAGCCATCAACTACACTTAAGCCCCACTTAAGCTATAGCACACCAACACATCTGGCAACCACCCGTTGCTGCAGTATGAGGAGTCACGCAAACAGGCGGAGCGTAATAAAACCTTGGGACGTGCAACAAACATGCAGCTGTCCCTGTTTTGAACAGTACACTGGCAGCAGTTGGGGATAGCAGCCTGCTGTGTGAGCTGAGGGACGTTTGCTGAGCTGGACCCAGCACCAGTAGCACTAGAAGAGCGGCATGGGGCATGGAAGCGTAACAGGCAGCCAGCCTCAGCTTGGCTTCCAGCGTGCAGTATCACCCCTCGTGACTTCTGATTTATGATTACAAGCCAAGCGCTTACAACGTAAACGCAGCAGCATTGGACAATGCTGGGTGATACAGTGCGAGTATATAAGTGTGTAGCACGAGCAAACAAAAACGCATGCACTCCCATCAAACTGCATAGGATTGTAGCGAGAGACTGCCATACCGCACAGAAGGCTGCGAAGGGCCGCATGCAGCTGCAGTGGCAGGCTGCTTGCCAATCCCTGCCTTTTGCACCGGGGCAGGAAAACAAGCCTCGAATCCACTACCCCACTCACAATTTCCTTTCTTCCTGATCCATAGTGGCAGAGATCAATCTGTTTACGCCTGTGCTGCCAAGACATCGCTCTTGTCCTTGCTCAGCAGCACCTTTTGCACACACTTGAGAGCCTGGGTCTGCACGTCGGGGTCTGGGTGCATCATCAGCCGCATCACCAGCTCCTTACCACGCAGTTCAGTCACAATGCCACGTCCTACGGGGAGCCAAGCGAAAGAAGCGAGGTCAACATCTGTCAAAAAGATGGCTGATGGCAGTGGCAGAGGCCCGCCACTTAACTGGCTGGTGCGTGAATAAACCACGTGAGTTGTGGGGGCTGGGGCAGGAAGAGCCGGCGAAACGCCAGCAAGAGACACGCAAGAACACATGTGCATGTCTCACACAAAGACTTTGCGTCAGCCATGCTGGGTTATGAGCCAGCGATACCTTTCGACTCCTATTGCTGCCATCCTCAGCCGCAGCCTGCCCTTCTCCTTCGCTGTCTCACAATCAGCCCTGTATCTGTCAGACACGAGCTTTTACTCAGGTTCTAGTCTGTTTAGTTCCACTCACCATGCGAGATGTGGGTCACAAACTGCGCAAGATCGTGGCAGCCCACAGCAAGGGTGGTGGAGTCGCGGCTAGTCTCCAGAAGCTTGAGCAGCACACGCAGCAGCTGGCAGTTGTTATCCACCAGCTTCTCAGCATTCTCCCGCCAAAAGGCATCTGCAGGTCATTCAGTCGCAGACAAAGTCAAATCCTGCAAAGGGAATAGACAGGCTCATGCACAGCATTCTGTGCCCTTAGATGTTTAAACCATCCTTGCCCCTTCCCTTCAAGTCAAGAGCACCACAAAGGCAACACCACCGATAAATGCCACCACTGCTGGTCGCCCACCTGACTCATGCATGGGCGC
Organism: Ettlia oleoabundans; assembly: GCA_019693395.1. Taxonomy (NCBI): domain Eukaryota; kingdom Viridiplantae; phylum Chlorophyta; class Chlorophyceae; order Chlamydomonadales; genus Ettlia; species Ettlia oleoabundans. The sequence goes on along the minus strand of JAAMXP010001179.1, from coordinate 78,151 downwards.
CCAAGTCAGCTGCCCCGACAGCAGCTCGCTCTTGTACCGCTCAAAGGAGGAGATGGTGGCAATGCCTGCCTGTAGGTGCTCGTCCATCCAATCCAGAAGTTGTGGGATGTCCTCATCATCCCAGTGCTGCAGGCCAAAGAGGCGCGGTCAAGCAAGGTCAAAATGATGATGACAGGCACAGCATGGGCCAGCCAAGGGTGAATGCCAGACAGCTGTGGCTGGACATGGGAGCGAGGGGGCATACGTGCAGGCAGGGCAACGCATTGACGATTAACCCGTGGATGCTTGACAGGGCAGCAGAGCAGGCACCTACAGCAGCAGCCCTCAACCAAATATCTATCGTCCTCAGAAATCAGTCACTACTCTCCCTCCCCCCTGAGCAAGCCCTGGCCCTACTCCCTCTGAACTGCACGCCCCAATTAACCTGCAGCGCTCGGTTGGACACAGCCTTGGGCAGCCCCTTCTCCACCACAGCATACTCCAAGCTCATAGAGCCCACAGACACCAAATTCTTCAACGCCATCAACGCCACCCGCACCAGCTTCTCCTTCTGCATACAGGACACAGGGGACAGATCATGAAAGAGAGCAAGCTTTTGAGGACTGCAACAAACAGTGGTTCTTTTCGATGACAAACCCAAGGGACCAAGCCTATAGTGAGCTAGCAGATATGAGAGACTCAGTTTGGTCGCTAATAACCACCTATCAGCCTCAAGTGCACTGCGCACCTGTGCCTGGCGCACCATGTCCACCAGCGCCCCCACCACGTTTGTACTGCCGCAAAGCACGTCTGCTGCTGGGCGATGGAAGGACAGCTCCCAGCAGCACAGCGTTGCCTCATAGAGCAGCTGTATGTTGAGCTGGCCGCTGCCAGGGGGCGGCATGGCCACCAGGGGGGCCAGCAGCTGCACGCCGCCTGCGCGATGCAGCATGACACGCAGCGGTGGCTCGCGCAGCAGGCGGCTGAGTGCGTGCACGGCAGTGGGCACGCTGCGGGTGGGGTCTGACGGCCGCCGCAGCTGGGCGCACAGCCAGTCAATGAATGTAGCCGCCGTCCGCTGCACCGCCTCAACCGCAGGTGGCAGCGCAGCTGCAGATGATGATGCGGCGTCCGCTGAGGCTGGTGCTGGTGCACGCAGGGCAGCCTTGTCCGGCCGGCTGGCAAGCACCTCTGTAAGCAGCAGGCACGCCTTCTCCTGCGTGAACCATTCGTTGCGGTGCAGCAGGCGCAGCAATGTCTGATATGCATCTAGGGCGCCGCCAGATGCCGTGCTTGGCATCGCGTGAAAAAGCCGGGCACGTCCCGAGTCCTCTGCAGCAAGGCAGAGCAGGGTGTTACTGTCTCGCCATGCGCCTCCTGGTTTTGGAGTGCCTTCAATAGCACCCAGCAAGCACCGGAAAACTGGAAACACATAGTAATGGCCAGCCAGAAGCTCAACAAAATCACCTTAGTCAATGCAAATGAACCCACAGCCTCACAGCATCCATCCCCTGTTGTTGGTCACTCCAGCCGGCGAACCTACCTGCTAGCATCTGCTCCACCATGGCTAGCACGTACTGCACCGTCTCATCCTTGGTCACGTTCTTGAGCACTGTGAGGAAAGCCTCCACATACGATGGTCCGGACTGCAACAGGCAAGACGAACATGGGTGGAGCTGAAGAGGATGTGCCCGTCTACCACATAGCCTGCAAGAGTGCAGTAGCTACAGCATGCCAATCTCCCAGCACAGCATTCTGCAGGCAGCTTAGGCAACAAGGGCTGCAACACCCAACACCAGGCGGCATGAATTCAGGGGGTGATTGGTGCTACCGCCATGGCCACCGCCTGGCCCCTTGGCGCCGCTCCGTCGGTCAGGGCCCTGTCAGGAATCTTAGCCTCACCTCCTCCAGCAGCTTGGCCTGAAAGGCGGAGTCCTTCTTGTCGAACCTCCGCAGGAGCTGCAAGTCGCGATCTGTTATCAGCCGGGCGGTCTGATAGATATCCCATGGTATGTCGCGCCGCAGCACCGCCAGGCTATCGGTGTGAAAGTCCGTGGGCTCGTCTGTGTAGAGCATAGCGAAGAGCCCTCCCGGGACGGAGCAAAAGCGTGATCTACAGGCTGAGGGCCGTATATTAAAACATGGGTTCTACGCTTAAACCCGCACTCTCGGTTTCCTGGGCCTTCCACCTTGGCAGCCCGACCGCTGCGTCCGCCAGCTAGGATCCTGTCCTGTGGCACTACGGCTCTCTGTTTGGGGCACGTCAGAAACCTTATTGAGAGTGCAAAATGCGATAATGGGCGAGTCAACCACAAAGGCCTTGCCCTCAGAAAAAACCCGCCAACTTCAAAGGGCCTCCGGTAAGGGCAACGCCTCCCAACCGACCAATGGGTGCCCCAACCGGCTCATCAAGCCCCTGTGGCATGGGCAAACCGCAGGTTGCACGTGATGGATGTGCAACATACCCTCGTCTCAACGGAAAGTTCCGACTGGGATGCGCATCGTGCCCCAATGAACCGCTAGAACCAGCGAACAACCTCAGCACGTTTCGTGGCGAGCGCTGCGGTGGTGCATTTGCAGCAGGCTGTGCACCAATGCTCTTGCGATAGATGGCCACGCTTGGAGACATGTATCACGCCAATTACCGTAGCTTGAGCCAGTTGCAAGAGCAATAATCGGGGGACTCAGAGTGATGAAGTTGCTTTGGTGGCAAGCAGGCTTGAAGGGCAGCTTTCTTGGGACTCTCAAATTGGCAACAATCACTGCGGCACTCGCCAGGGCGCTACAAGACGGGCCATTGAGTCAATGCCCAGTAAGGTGCTGAGTCGGATGATCCCGGGCAGCTGGCAGGAGGGGGAACGCATCGCACGGGCACCCAGTAACCTTTCAAAATCAGGGGAAGTGTCAGTAGTTGGAGGCCCGGTCGGTGTTGCGGGCACGGCGCAGGGGGAGCAACATGGCTGGTGAGCTCCGCGCGAGGCGTTGTGGGCGCCCGATTGGGCGGTGGAGTGTTTGAGCGGGCCGTCAGGGGCAGATCGCGGCTTCATCTGACCGCTGACGAGTGCAAGCCCGCGTGGCACCCCTATCCCGTTCCAGCAGCGCGGCTTGGGCACCCTGGCACGCTCAGAGGCGCCTATTGACCGTCGGGGAGCAGCAGCAGCCGGGGACCCAGCGAAAGCGGTGCAGTGCATGCCCCTGGCCCTTGCCCGCCCACTTGGGACCCGTCGCCGCCCTGCCCACCTGCCCACCTGATCTGAAATGCAGACGAGGAGGTTATGCACGTCGGCAGGCGTGTCTACGTCTCCAACCTTGCCTGGAGAACGTCCTGGCAGGACCTTAAGGACAAGTGCGTCCGCTGACCAGCAGGGGAAAGTTCTGCTGAGCAAGCCACCAGGTGGCAGTATTGGCCAGGTGGACTCAGCTCTGGTTTGGTTGCTTTCCTGCTGCAGGTTCCGCGAGTGCGGCAACGTTGTCTACTCCAATGTGATCAAGGATGAGGCAGGTATGTCTGGCGCAGCAGCTGCTGCTTTTTCATTGCCAGCGAGACATGCAAAGTTGACCACCATTGGGGTTGTCTTCAAAGTATTGTACCTGTGAGTAGCACATTGCGGACTGCAGCTTGTGCACAGCAGCCCCGGCTCAGCTGCCATTGATGACCGTGCTCCTCACACAACCAATGGCACATTGCCTACCCTCCCTGCCACGCCCCGCCGGCAGGCCGCTCCAAGGGCTGGGGCATTGTGGAGTTTGAGACGCCTGAGGAGGCGCTGACGGCCATCAACACCCTCAACGGCGTGGACCTGGGTGGGCGCAACATCCTGGTGCGGGAGGACCGCGAGGACCGCGATGTGAAGCAGGTGCGATGTGTGCCAAGCAGGCGTGCGCAGACTGCAGGTGGCTTGCCAAGATGGCGGCACATGGCGAATGGATGTCAACTGGGGTAGCTCATGGCGGCTTGCTTGTGCAGCTGGTAGACTGGGTTGCTGGATTTTTGTTGCTGAGTGTCGCTTCTAAGTTGTGTAGTGTGATGGGGGAGCACCTGATGCCGTTTTCCCTGCTGCTCCGTTGTTGTGACACTGCCATCCCCGTGTTGAATTATATTGCACCCAGTTGCTGACCTGCACTGCCCCTGCAAAACTTCCCCAACATCTGCAGTACAACGCGGAGAACGGCATCACCCCACCGGCCCGCCCGCCACGTGAGCCTCGGGAGCCTCGCGAGCCTCGTGCTGGCCGTGGCCGCGGGCGCGGACGCGGGCCGCCCCCTGAGGCTGCTGAGGGTGAGGAAGTCAACCAGAGCAGCGGTCTGCAGATTGTGGTCAACGGCCTGCCTTGGGCCTGGACCTGGAAGGAGCTGAAGGACATGATGGCCGACACCGGCAACATCGTGCGCGCAGACATCGTGTATGGTCGCGACGGCCGCAGGTGCGGGGCTGGGTTTGAGAGCGAGAAGGACATGTTGTGCTGGTCTGGGTCGACACGGTGGCAAAATCTTGGCCGTTGCAAGTAACGTGCCAGCTTGAGAGCACCACTGCTTGAAATAAGTAGCGTCCTGCAGTTTCCACACGATTGAAATGACAGCCAGCGCTTGCCTGCTGCTTGTGTGCAGCCGCGGCTATGGCACTGTTCGCTATGAGACTGCGGAGGAGGCTCAGGCCGCCATTGAGCAGTTCAACGGCTCAGAGCTGGAGGGTCGCACCCTGTCTGTCAAGCTGGACAAGTATGCTTGAGCTACTGGCAGCTGCGGTGCAGCCGGACCGAGCCCAAGCTGTCGACCAGCCAGTCAGCTGCTTTGAGCTGCTGCTGCTTGGAAGCACTGCCGAAGTGCGGGGCAGTGTGGCTTTGAAGCTCGATGGAGGGTCTGAGATGGCTACGTTGAGCACTAGGCTCGAAACTTCACCAATCGACCACAACTGCAGGCATGGGGGGAGCCTTTGTGGCTCTCTTCTGCCTACTTGTTTGTTACCCAGTCAGTTGCTTGTTCGCATTATTTGCATCTGGGAGCTTCAAGCAATCCCCATACTGTGTTGGCGCCGCTCCCCGCCACCATGTCGTGCTGATGTTTGGATCCAGGCGCAGGGGTTCCTTCCCGTTTGTTGTTGCATGGCCCGTCTTTGGCGGCCTTCACGCACGAAGGCCTGTAATCATGCTCGCCTGCGTGCCTGACTCACCTGGAGGGACGCAAAATGTTGTGGCTCTGGGCAAACAGAAGGAGATTGCCAGGATTGCAAGGTGCAAAGATGATGCAACACAAACTTAAACGGCATGTAGGAAAGGTCTCCACGATGAGCAGGCTGCTTTGCCCCAGGGGCTTGCCGCCCAGCTGGCAGGAGTGTTGGACGTCAACGAGTCAAGCAAAGGACCAGGGCTACGCGATGTACATCGCCCGTTTGTGGATGCCAAAGCTTGCTTGCGCTGGAACACGAGAGCATCGGGCAGATGGAGCAGGACGCGATCGCCGACCACGTCCACAGCCTCACAGCTGAATGCCTCTCCCACATCTTCAGGTCCGCTAAAGCTGCCAATGCTGTCGAAAGCCTTGGGGGCTGTAAGTGGTCTGCCCCCATCCCGCCTGCCGGCCGACCGCCACCTGTGGCGTGGCTGCTTCGCCACCTCATTCTGGTGCAGTTTCCTGGCGCCTGTGGACTTGGCTACGGCAGCCTGCACGCACAGTGGCTGGCGGACAGCAGTGGGACAGGAGGAGGGTCTGTGGCGCGCGCTGTGTGAAGCACAGTTCGCGCTCACCACTGCCACTTCACCCGACCGCCTCCCGCTACCCAGCTACAAAGCAGCTTACGGTGCCTGGCAGGAGTCCTTTGGCAAATACGGGCACCTGGCTGGCAGAGCGCTGCGTGCATGGAGGCAGATAGAGGGCTGGACCCAGCACCACTTCCCCTCGGTGGCAACCTCACTGCGGTGGGTGGCCTGCTGCCACTTGACCCCTCACCGCTTGTATCGAAATGCGTACTTGTGCCCTGATTGCCTTGAGTTGCAACTTTGGATATTGGTCAAAACACTATCAATTCCATTCAATATTTGTGAGGCTTTGTAGCAATAGCAAAAGGCCTCCCAGCTCCGCCGCCTGTTGTGTGTGAGTGCCATCAACCACCCCAGCGGATGCCACCAACCCCGACATGCTGCTGCAGGCCAGGTGCCAGCGAGGCGTCACTGGATACAGTGGAGGGAGAGCTGGGCATCAAAATGTGCCCCGCGCTGCGTGTGATCTATCGTAAGCCCCTGCCTTAGCGCATAGCGGAGCACCTGCAGCAGCTCTTTATGTTCATAGGAGCGGCAGGGAGTGTTTGAAAGATGGCGACGGTGTGGCTGCATGGGGTTGTGACAGTCACTGCCTCCTGTCAAGGCATGGGCATCCATACACTGAGCGCCTGTTATCGCTCGGCGCGTCCTTTACCAGACTCCCTCGCCCCCTTGTCTTTCAACGACTGCATCTTTTGCACCTCCGCCTTATGTCATTTGTTGTAGGTGTGCACGACGGTCAGGAGCTGGAATTTGACCGCCAGGTGGACAAGCAGCGCACCGCCATGCACGACTCAGTCTTCCATGGCCTATTTGGGGGTGAGACTGCCGCCTGCAAGTACTGCTGTGAGGGGAATGCTGCATGCACACGCGCATCGTCACACTCAACAGCGGCCAGATGGCTGGCTTAGGCGTCATGCACATGCAGGTCCAGCAGCATGTTCTCCGTGCATATACCACAAATTGCATGTTGTCACCGTGTGCCGTTGGTGTACTGCATCTCCAAGCTTCCATTCCAGTGCGACTATACCTGTGACCCATGTCAACAACTGACGCGCGTTGCTTGCCCCAACTGCCCTGGCCTATGATTGCGTGCAGGCTACAGCTTTTACAACCACCTAGTGTCCACCCGCATGCTGCCGCTGCGCCGCCTTCTGCGCTGGACGCGCACAGCACACGGAATGCTGGGGTTTGAGGCCGACGACCGTCGCGTGCTCTTTGCCGCCTCCCACAAGTGAGCAAGGTGCTGTTTGTATGCGGCACTTCCTTTGTTCTCTACCCACCTGTGTGGAGCAACAGGTTGTAGATCAGCTGGCAGCCAGTCTCTGGATCACGGGGCTGGCTTCAGAGAAGCGGCAAATGCAGTGACCCATTGCCTCCCTGCTCCACTAGCCCTGCCTCCGTGATTGGCGGCTTCCTCGATGCACGCCCATCTTTTGCTTTGTGCCTGCCTGGTCATCGCATACCTGTTGGTGTGTTGCTTGCAGCTTCAACAAGATGGTCTATTGCAATTGTGATGATGGGTTGGTCAAGATTGCCACTGTCGACAAGTTCACTTGCCTGCAGGCCGTGCCAGGCGACACCGAAGCAGGTGGGGTGGTTTGCACAGGAGGGCCACCGCCTGAGGATGCAGCACTGCCAAGTAGGAAACCTGAGGTCTGGAGTTTTGCTGATGAGGTGCCGAGAAAGGAGTCATGCTAGCAGTGGCGTTGATATGTGCATGGGTGACGTGTACCGCCGCCCCTACTGTGGGCCTTCCTGCAGGTGCCTGCGACGGCGTGTTGCGCTGGTTTGAAGCGTATGCTGCGGCTCTGGCTGCGGGGCGCTTTGCTGTGGAACCTCTGGAGGGGGAGTATGCTGAGAGCACAGGTATCTCGCTCTTTCCTCAGCTGCCACCATGGCGCTCCGAGGCGATCACTCAGGTGGGCTGCAATGATGCACCTCAGGTGGCTGCTTGCATGCCTGTCGGCAAAAAATCAGCCCGGCTTGTGACCGGCAGTGCTGGCTGCGCAGGTTGGGCGTGTTTGTTAGGTTGCAAACGACTTGTTCAGGATTGACCTCGTGTTCAAAACGTTCAGCAGTAGGCCTCCACGCTGTCGCCGGATCAGCCAGCTGATTTGTTGCATCATCAGTCAATGCACCCTGCTTTGCGCCTCCGGGCTGTTGTGTGTGCAGGGTGTGCGAGTGCACGCCTGCCCTCTGTTTGTCCCGGAACTCACTCAGATTAGTGACGCTGAGCCAAGCTACTTCTTCTCATATAGGCAAGCAACTGAACACTAAAGTTCTCATGCGTATATGCAGAACTTGCAGCAGGCAGCCTTAGTAATTTGCTGGATGTGCTGGGACTCAACCCTCAGCTTGCAGGCAGGCCTGTGACTAGGCTAAGAGGCAGTTCCTGCACTTTGCTTGCGTCCAGCCAAAGCAGTTCAGTCTGCTTTCCTGTGTCCCCACCTGACATGCACCTGCTGCAGCGTCCGCTTTGCGCTGTTGTCAGAAGAGGAGCAGCAGGCTCTGCAGGGAAGCCTGGCGGGCCCTGCTGGCGGCGCCCCGCTGAGCAGTGTGCAGCTGCGCAGCCGCCATTGGATAATCCGTGATGCCAGCGGGCAGGTGGAGAGTGAAGTGCAGGGGGAGGCAGTGGTAGGGCAGTACCCGCTGCTGCGAGCAGGTGCGCTGCTCCCAGCATCATGCAGAGCCACCGCTCTCCAACACTGCCTCCCTGACAATCCATCTGTCGACTGTGTAGCCATTTCCTAGCTTTGCTGATGTCGTGCTTTCGCGTCTAATGGAACCAGCCTTGGCCCGCGCGCATGCCATGCTGCCCACACCTCTTGGACAATGAGAGCATTGCAGACACATCCAATCCATGGCTTGTTTGGTGCGCCCGCAGGTGCCCCCCACTTTGTCTATCAAAGCTGCACACACCAGAAGGAGGAAGAAGGCAGCATGGAGGGCAGCTTTAAGTTTGTAGAAGGCAGCCTGCAGCAGCCGGGGCGGGAGTTTGATGTTGTCTGCGCCCGCTTTAGGCTGCGCGTGCCAGAAGTGATGTTTTAGGCCGCTCAAGATTGGATCCCTGTCTATCTGCGGGCGTATACTAGGCACCTGCCTATCTGGTAGCCAGCACATCTACTCTCTGTTGATGACACTGTATAGCACGCTTCACATCGGACTTTGCTACCAGGGGCATAGGTGGCCAGGGGCTCCCGTATCTTCTGTTTCCTGGCAACCTGGCGCTGCAGTTGACAAACGTTGTCGCTCATCTGCAAACCCCTGGGCATAGGAGCCTGCCTGCACCTGTGTATGTGCATCAACCGTGCCTGTGACGTTTTATTTGACTGTAGAAGGCTGTATGTGGCCTCAGGAGCCACATACATTTGGACGGCAGAGCTGCCTTGACTATCCAGTGTGCCACACTTTGTATCAGGTTTCCTTACTATTAGTACCAGTAGACGCATGTATCAATCGCATATTCTAGTACGCAAGTGCAGTGAGGGCTGCATGCCATCAACCTGGGATGGGCAGCAGGAAGCAGGTGAGGCATGAAATAGTTTCAAGGGGTTTTCAACACAAGCAGCGGCAACAGGAATAACACTCATATGACTACTAAACCAGGCTGCAAACACAATGAGAGGCGGGTAGCAATGGCCAATTGCTGTTGTCGAGCAAGTGCAGGATGTGACGAGCGGTAATTGCTCAACAGAGGTTGAATGAAAGGTGGAATCCAACGCAAAAGGGGTTTATTTCAGGCACACTCGCCACTGGGTGGCTGACTGAAGGGTTGAATAGTATTCCAGGTTTGTTTGCTGCCTCGAGATGTGTGGCTGCACCTGCGATGATGAACCACACCACAGCGGCCAGGGGTGCACCTGCTGGTGTTTTCACTGCCCAAAAGGTGCTGTGGTTGCTGGCAAGCTTAGACGGTGGTGGTGTCAGGCTCCAAAGTAACCTTGCAGCCACGAGACCAAAGCTGCTGGGCAAAGTGTTCTGCGTGCTCCTTTGGAGCGCAGGTGACAATTGCTTGGCCAATTGCACGAGCCTGCAGTTTACACCAGGAACGTGGATGCCATAAGCTTCTGTAGCTTTAGTCAATCTGGTGCAAAACATGTCTATACTGCAGAATAGGGACACCAAGTTTGAGAGGCTTGCAGGCACAAGGTCTTGATCTCGGGCTGTTCATACCACGCCAGCCATCATTGGACAAACAGGAGATGCACGTTACATGGCTGGTCGTTTGCTATGCCAGTGTGGCTTACCGTGTGGAAAACGTTGAGAGCATGCGACTCGTCGGTTCCCACAACCACAACAATCGCCTCTACAACCCTCGCCTCCACATGGCGCTCCGAGTCCAGCAGCAGCACCCGCCATGAACCGCCGCCCAAGCCGCGCCCGCCACTAGAGTCCAACCTGCTGCCGGCGCTGTCAGTCAAAGGGGTGCCATCAGGACCGACGGTGGCAAAGCCCGGGCGATCCAATACTGCGCCGCCACCACGCTCGGCACACATGCGCTGTGGTGCGGCTCGGCGCTGTGTTGCTTGCGGCAGCCTCGCCTGCCGGCGGGGCCCACCACACGTAAGCGCGCTGGGGGCGCACTTAATCGCTGATACAGGGGCACAGGCCATCCGTGCGCTTCGAGGGGCGCTAAGGAGTCTACAACCAGTGGTGCACTAGTGGCGACGGGCGTCCGTAAGTCCCTGCGCCAAATGCGGGGATATGTATGAATTTGACGGCGCTCTGCGACCACGAGCTATACTTGCTACGAGTGTGATTGTTGGCCTGATTTGCAACTGCGTGCCAGCTGGCGAACCTGCTGCTCTCATGCAGATGGGATCGCTTCTTGGTAAAGCTACCAGAGTTTCGTAGGCTTCCCGCTAATTAATCACCCCCAACCTTTGGGTCTTGGGCAGAACGGGCCCCAAATGAAGTCGCAGGCTCAGAACACCTCTTCTGCAGTCCCCCCTGCGCTCCGAGCAGTGATCAGACACCCGAGCCGCCAAATACAGGCTTCCACTGTGCGGCCGCCGCGGTCCCAGCGCCGGGAAGCGAGGGCTGCACCGTTGGTAGGCGGTGCACAAGCCGCGGCGGACAAGCCACTCGGTTCTGCAGGGATGGCTGAGCCGCTCAGTCCCTCGGGCAGGAAGTTTGTGTATGCTGTGGATGGCAAGCCAGATTGCGAGACGGCGCTGTTGTGGGCTGCCAACAACATTTTCAGCAAAGGTGCGCCCTGTAGCGGGGCGGTAAGCACGACGGGGCTGTGTTGTGGGATCTCGACAGTAAGCTTGCCTATGCAAGTTTCCAGCCAATTTCTACGCCAGTTTCAACCCTTTAAGTCTGTTAAATGTCACGGACCGACCCCCTGTCTCCTTTTGCATGAGTTTACTGCAGGCGACACAGTCTACCTCGCACACTGCCTTTCCGACCCCCGCACCTCTGCCACCGCTGTGGGCTCCTCCCCTGCGACCAGCCAATGGTCATTGGCCCGCGATGAGCAGCGGTGAGATCCCTACCTTGTCATGGCAGCAAGTTGCCTCATCGCAGGTGCACTCATGCTGGTGCTGCCGCCGCTGCTACCAGCCGCTGCTGTTGGCAGGCGCTGCTTGCACACTTCCCAAGACGTTGTCAGCCTGGTGCCACGCCCACTACCCGCTTGATCGCCTGGCTGCTATGCTTGACTTGCAGATTCGCCAGGGAGTTTTGGAATCGCATGGAACATGAGGCTAGTGCGATGCTGCAGGGCCGCTATGTGCCGCTGCTGCAGTTTAAGGGTGCGCAATCAGGCAGTGGTGGGAAGTCGATCGCAACGACCCAGCCAGTTGGGGCCATAATATCCCCCATTGGCTGCGGTTTGTCCATTCGACTGAGTATCCGCTTTAGTTTAGGGACGGGTTTATTGACCAATTAAATGCTTCCACCTGCCCTTGCAGTTGTTGACAATGTGCTGCCACTGTCAATGGCTACGCACCCCGCCCCTCATGCTCTGACCTACACCTTCTCCCTACTGGCTGCTACCTTTCCGTGCTCTGCCCCATTGGCTATGCAGGCATTGAGCATAAAGAACTGCTACTTCGCCTCAAAGTGCCGCGCTCGGCAGCCGGCATCGCAGAGGCTGTGTGCTCAAAGGCAGCAGACCTTGGGGTGGATGCGGTGCTGATTGCCAGCCACGGAGCGGGCGTACTGGCTGACTTTGGAAGCGTGTCAAGGTGCGTGGTTTTGATGGTGGCAATCCCACCCAAAGGTGCACGTTTACGTCTGTGCAAGTTGTCATCAGGTTGTTATAATAAGGACATGTGAATGCGACAGGAGGAAATTCACGTGGTAGACTGTCATGCAGAGTAAACTGCACAGCAGCCAAGGCGCAAATGCAGATAAAGGGCAGTTGTTTTGGGAAGCAGCATGTGGCACAGGAGGCCAGGGCCTTGTAAGACTGCTACCAAGCTTCCATGTGCTATGTCTCCTCAACTTTTGTGCAGGTGGGCCGCTGAGCACAGCAAGGTGCCCGCCCTGCTGCTGCCGCCATCCACAATGGACCCGCAGGCAAGCCGTCGCCTTGATGTGCATAGCCATTGCGCGTGTTGTGCACATTCATTCTGTGCAAACATTGCCCGTTTGTTACTGTCGCAACCTCTGTTCCACCACCCCTTCCCATCAGCATCATTGGAGCCCTCCATTGCTTTGCTGTTCCCCTTGGCTGCAGGCTGCCATGCTGCCAGCGGCGCACACAATTGTGGTCGCTGCTTCTGATAACCTAGAAGGCCTGCACGATGCTTTTGAGTGGGCACTGCAAAAGATGGCCAAGCCAGGTACTGTGATTGCCTCTGGTTCTGTATGTGGGAATCTGCCTGTTTCCATCTTGCCTCGGACTGCTGCAACCGCGGGGCTGTGCAGTCAACTGACTGTTGTTTCTGCCGCTCTACCGGCCACCTGCTCTCCAATTATCCGTCACTGCATTGACCAACCTGCTGCTGCATTGTATGCCTGCTGCAATGTAATGCAGGCGATGACGTGTATGTGATGCATGCTGAGCAGCTGGGGAACGAGGAGGCTGCTTTCCAGGCACGCAAGCGCCTGGTGTCATCAGTGTATAACTGGCAACAAGGCAGCAAGGCGGCAGTGGCACCTGCGGTCAACGTTGTTTGTGACATTGTGCAGGGCACATCAGGTGTGCACGGTGGGGACTTTCAAGCTGGGCCGGGCGGGGTGCTGCGTGGATTCTGCGCCTGGCCACGGGATTTTTGTAATAGATATCATAGTGGGCTGTATTGGCAAACTATATTTGCTGCGCAGTTGACCACGTGGCATTGTTTGCAAGCTCGCGGAACACACATACCCAGCTGCCTGTCCACCCACCCAGCTACCTGTCCCACACGCAGTCCCCGACGAGAGCATGGCGGAACCTGAGGGCGAGAGCGGGACGGGTGCACAAATCTGCAACTTGGCATGTGAGTAGGCAGGGTGGCCCAAGTGACCATGAGAAAGCAGCAATGCCATGCTGTGCATGCTAGCTAGCGGCTCCATGTGCCACCCCTCTACATCAACTCCTTGATATTTTGAAGACCTTTCTCACGTTTGCACCTCATGTCGCATCCCCACTGTTCCCATATGATTCGCAGCCGAGGTCAACGCACGCTGTGTGGTGCTGTGCCACCATGGCTCTGGGATGATGCGCGAGCTACTGTGGGGCCACGTCACCATGCATGCAACAAAGTTCTGCAACAGGTCCCTGGTTGTGCTTGAACCCCAGCACATGCAGAAGCAGCAGCAACAACGCGCGTAGGGCCCTACACTGTCAGCTGGCATCGCAACAGCAATTATTTTTTGTGTGTTGCACACCTGGAGCGCTTGCGGACGTGCTAGCTGATGTTGGTGCCTTGGGTAGCTGACCGCTGGTTTCTCTTGTTGGGTGTATGCGGGTGGGTGATTTGATGCGTCTCTCTGTCCCCACGTTGGCAACGATTATGTTCTGTTGTATGTGCAAGACCGCAGCTCCTTCCACCATACCCACCTCCCATTACCGTTGCATTGTCCTTGTCCAGCGTTTCACCTTGTCCGATCTGCCGCCGGGGCGCTTGCGCACGCGCGCGTGTGCGCGCGCGCGCGCGCGCC
>JAAMXP010001179.1:9741-56013 GCA_019693395.1 Ettlia oleoabundans | reverse complement strand
GTCGTGAAATGGCTCCCCCTCAGGTTCGTTCGGTCACTAGTATATTGAACCCATCTTGCACTTAAATTTGCACAGTAATGACTTTGCAACCCACAGAAGCACACCATACCGAGTAGCCGTACAGTAAGCACACTCAACAAGATTGTGCATGTTGTTTTGCACATCAAGAAGCACAACTTGCTGAAGAGGCACATCTGGCGGCACATCAAAAAGGGTGGGCAAATGGAAGCACACTATAAAAAGCACACGATGCAAATGGGCATGCCCTCCAGCATGGGAGATGGAAGGGCTGGTGGTGAGATTGCTAGTTGAGAACAAAGTCCAGTCCAGGAAGAGGGGGCAACGCTCCACAGTTAATTCGGGGGAATGGATGGCGTGGGCAAAGGCAACGAGCAGGCGGAAAAAGTGCGGGACGGGACAAGGGAGAGATGGGAGAAGTTACAGTGCTGCAATCAACCAGAATGGCATTGCACAAGATTAGATTCAGCAAAGGGAGAAGGAGGAGGTTTGAGAAGTTGAGGGGGGAGTGAGCGCAGCCCCCAATGCTGGCTGGCGGCAGGGCGGGTGAGGCGGCAGGGCGGGGCAGGCGGGTAGCACTGGATGGTGTTGCGACCGTTTCCGACGGCATCAGTCCGGTCTGATTATTACCACAGGTCTTCTGAGGCAGCCGCTTGCCGCCTGCTCGCAGGGTTGTGTGTGACGGGGAGACCCTTTGCCTCTGGCTGTCTGATGATTTGAAGTGCTGCGCGGCGGGCGGACGCGCTTCTACTCCATGTGGTTTACCCGCAATGGCAACTCTTGACATATTCATCGGGCAAAGCCCTGCCGGCTGCAGGCAGGCATCCTGTCAACGGGTGGTGGCGCCGCGGGCGGAGTTCCCCTCGGGCAACGAGTTTTTGTGCAACGGCGATGTAGCGTAAGGCACGCGAAAGCCGCGCACAGCGGAGCAGGCGGTGCTGCTGCCCCACCGCCGCCTGCACTTTTGGCAAACCACCACTGGGTGCCTCCATCTCAACACTCTTTGCACCAGTCTCGTCATGCAGACCAACTGTCAACGAATGTGCAAGCCTGAGTTGCTTTGCGACATCATGGGAATGTTCAAAAGACAAAGGAACTATGCTGTCAAGGCGCTGAACAAGGTGCGGGGTGGCGGGGGAGGATGCGTTTGGGGACGGCTTGATGTGGCAGAAGCCGTGGCGGCGCATCTTTCTGGTTTGGAGATTGGAGAATGAACGAAGCTCTTGTCACGTTGCAATCTGTAGGCAAAGAGGCTGGCGAGGTGACAAGCGTGCGGTGCACTGCCCATGGCTTAACTCTAACACGGCCACCAAGGAAGGTGAGGGTGTAGTTGGATATCTGCGACGGTGCATTGTTGATGGTGGCGATGACGCTTTTCATGGCAGCTTTTGGTGCCTGTGGCAGTATCATGGTGGTTGCAATGATGGCATTTCTGGCAGGGGCATTGGTGCTAGCGGCCCCCTTCCCCCCGTTATGTCTCACCCTTATGTCCTCACCTCCATCCCCATCTCAACACAGGCATCCACCACTGCCAACAGCGGCTGAGAAGGGAGGGATGGGCATCCGAGGAAGATGAAGGGCGCAATGTCAGACCACACAGTCTTGGCGGTGATGCGTGTCGGGGGCAAACCCGCAAGCCAAGGGGTGCCATGGCGGTGCATTGGCGGTGCCAGTGCAAGCGGAGGTGATCCATGCCCAGAGTCAGCAGTTCAGTGTTTGGAATGGCAGTGGGAGGCTGTTTGCAAGATGAGGGAGCAACCACAGCCACAGCAGCCTTCATATTGTCTAGCAAGTGGCCGCTGCTCGCCGGCAGAGCGGCCAGCATCACCTGCTGCCGCCCCTTAACGTCGGTCAGCTAGCGGCAGGTGGAGCGGCTGAGGAAGCCTCCTTGTGCTTGCGTCAGCACAATATATTTGTTTTAGCTTGCTTATCAGCATCAACAGCATCTTAACGAGGCACGAAGGGGTACAGCATGGCACCAGGGCAGTTCCAATGCCTAACGAACATAGCAACGAGTAGCTGCAACGAACGAACCCCCCCCCCCCCCCCCNNCCCCCCCCCCTGGCCGCCAGATCGGCCAGCCCCATCACAGAATCTAGTTTGTCTGGCCTAACAACGTTGTTCGCTGGTGCTGGCAGTACACAGGTCTGGTACAGCGATGACGGCAGCATTGTGCTCATGCAGACCCAGCAGCAGATCAAGTGGCGATCAATCCGTGCCTGTGAGTAGATGTGCGAATTTATAAATCATAGCGGAGGAAGCCCAGGGGCCGACGAGGCTTGGAAGAGCGAGGGTGCAGCCTTCGGCGTGCGTTTTACGAGCCCAGGCTAGAAATACAAGCAGCAGGCCGCATCCATCTAGGGTCCTGCATCAGCGAGAGCGCTCCCCGCTATTTGCCAGCTGGCAAACCTGCCCAGTGACCAGAGCTCTCTGGTGGCCTTGGGACTTTGGCGACCATGCCGATGCAGGTGGTCACCCGGTCATATCTGCCGTACGACCGGAAAAAGCAAGACCCTTCCAGCACGGTGTTGAGCTCTGCAGAGCTGCTCCAGGCGGACGGTGCAGTGCTCCAGGCTGATCGGGTGTTGGGTGCCGGGTTTCAGGTGCGGCAAACCCAGCGCCTCATTTCTGCCAGGGACGCACGGGGTCAGTGAAATTATCTGACCTGCCTGGTTCATTTTGGTGTTGCAGAGTTTATCTGAGAAGGATAAAAATTACATACGGCGCAACTGGTTTCAAGCCAGCAGTGCCGAGGCAGTGTATGCCATGGCGCGAATCACCAGGCAAATTGGCCGCGATGAGCAGGGCTTATGAGTTTCCAGCTTGCATGGGCTTGCTCATTCGTGACTCAAACTTGAGTTGTTGAAATCTTAGATGTTTGGAATATTGCAGGCAGCAGGACAGCGGGCTGCGGTGCGACTGTGCGACGCGGGAGGTACAGCCTGGGCGCTGCTCATGGCGGTGCAGCTGCACAAGCCGGTCTATGTGTATGATGACGAAGAAGGCTGCGTGGACTGCACCCGCCAATGGCACTGTTTTCACCATGCAACTGGGCGGCTTCTGCCGCTGCCAGTAGACAGTGGGGGACAGCAGCAATTGCTGCCCCCCCGCTACCATACCAGTTTGCGGGTATCGGCACGCGCAGCCTGGGGCCACCAGGGGCTGATGCCATTCGACAGGTGTATGCTGCAACTTTTAAGCATGGCACTGAGCTGAAACCTTGCAATCCTGTGAAATGAACGATCCACGTATCAACAGACTCACAAGCCTTGTTCAAGGGTGTGGAAGTGCCCAGCCTGGCGTGGATTGCCAGCCCATTTTGCATTGCTGCAGGCCATCTCGAGATTTCTGTTGGGGCACGAATGCTCCCAAGCATTTTAATCCCACCATACCGGGTGCTGCAAACGTTCCTTCAGCAGCCAGCATTTGGCGCGCTACGCGTGGCAGCTGTTGGTCCAGTGTACCAGCCAGGTTCACCTGGATATACAGGTGGCTACTTCATCCTGCAAATGCTGAGAGTATGAATAAGATAGGACCTACCAGACATATATCACCGAGCGACAGCTAGTGGTCTTCACGCTGGAAACAGTCAGGCGACTGGTACAGAGCGCCCAGCCAGCGTAAGCTGCGGCCACGCCCGCCAGCTGACCTGGCTGTGTTGAGGGTGATGTCAACCCCAGCATCCATGGCAGTCCAGTTATTCGCGCAGGCCCCTTGAACCATTTTGCAACAGCGGCGGCCGCCAAACAATAGAGAGTTCGCTGTTTTCGGCCTGCTGGTACACCACGCTATCTGAGCCGGTGCTCTTAAAGCGGCCCGCCGCGGGTTTCCTTGGTTCCTTGAGCGCCAAAAGTGACCGCAATGGCGCGCTGGGCAGCCGCAAGCGCCGTTGTGACACTCTTGGTGTTGCTAGGCACGGCCCAAGCGCTCGGGGATCGTGAGTAGCCCTGCGGTTGCTTTATCATGTCTAAGTCAGTTGCTGTACTGAGCGCCCGCGCTGCCCCCCAGGCAGCCAGCTCGGCTACCTGGGCAGCTGCGTCGCCTGCCGCTGCTGCCGCTATTTATCAGTTTTTGTGTGTATGCCACACTGCCCATTCTCTCCCTGCCGCTACAGATAAGTTTATTTTTACGAGGTTTGGTATTAGGGGCGTCATAATTACGCCAACGATATATTTCCCCACCCGCCTGACGATATTCCTCCGCCGCCGCCCGCCGCCGCCTGCCGCCGCCGCGCCTGCTGCTGCCTTCCGCAGTTGGGCCAAGCATCAACATGACAGATCCCTGCTACACGAACCCCGCTGCTGACAGCTGTGCTGCTTTTGAGAGGACAGTAGCAGGTGCGCAGCAGCACGAGCGCTCTGCGTTGCAGGTGGTGATTCTGTGCCAAGGAGCTGTACCTGCTTAGTTGTGCAGTTGTCTCGTGACACAGGCAGGGCGCGCGCCCGTGGTCCATACACACCCCCAGTTCACCTCCCTCACCTTGAAGGTCACTGTTGCAGACTGGACTAGCGATATGGAGACATTGTGCCAGGAGATGCCCTTCATGGTTGGTTGCTCCATGTGGGCACAGTGCAAGGTGCGGGCAACAGTCTAGATCTGTATCACAAAAGCAGGGAAGGACGCCTCTGGCAGCCAGTGACGCAGCTGGTAGCAGCCTGATTGACAGGCTGCTTTCGTCGCTGTGCCCACTGCCCACAAGCCTCATGTAATGGAAAACAGGGAGGCGTACCAGCGGTGATCATGCCTTTGCTTTGCCGCCTCTCCCCCTGCAGTCAGGGCAGGCCAAGGGCGACTCGTCCTACTGCTCCCTGCCCTCTCTTGTGGCCGACATCTGTGTGGCGGATGAAATGAACAGAGTGAGCCAAGCTGCATGAACATATCGCCCGCACCGCTGCTGACCAACTTGGGATGGATTGACGGATTTGCCAGCTGCTTGTGGGGCGCTTGGAAGACATGCACTTGGGTTGCGTGGATGCTGCAGTTCTGATTGCTCTTTGCCTCTATGGGTCACTTGGACCTGTCATTGTATTCCTGCAGATGCTGGGTTGTGAGGCACATACCGCATTGTGCACGGGCGACACAAAGGTGGGTTGTTCTGCTGCTTCACTTATCAGTCGGGGACGCATGGATGGCACATGGCAGCCGGTTCATTGTACTAGAGTCACCCACTTTAAGCCTGCCTGGCCCGCTGCCAAGATTTTTCACCACTCTGCTTGTTGGCCTGCAGGTCCAGCAGTGCTTGCAGCCTGGGGCGGCACCCAATGTGCCAACCACTTTCCAAACCAAGCAAAACATTGATGTGAGTAGTGAGCGGTGCAGCAGAGATTAGCCGGAATGCCTGCGTAGCCGCTTCTTTGGCCCAAAGGCCCCGGCCCTTGTTCTACCGTTCAACAACTGGTAGTGCTGTTACAGTGTGCATGGCGTTGCGCTCAAGGTGTCTGGCCTGAACACTTTCCTAACTTGTGGCGCCGATCCCTCCACATGCAGGGCGTGTGCACCAGCCACGCCATGGATGGGTGCCAGGATTGCACCTCAGTGGGGCGCACCAATTTCAGATCCTGCCCCGAGCTATTCAACATTTACTCAAAGCTCTGCGTGTGTAAGTTTGCAGATGCTGCGAATCAGCGGCAGTTCACGCATCCCCATGCGAAGCGAAGCTATCCCACGCCATGCGACGCCATGCCGCGTTGTTGTCTTTGACCTCGTCCTTGCCGCTTGTCTTGCCTACTCGGCCGTGCCCTTGTCTCTCCCATCTGCCTTCCTCCCTGTGCTGCAGCCATGCCTGGGATGGCGCAGTGCCAGGACTGGCAGCTGTTCTGCAGCAACCAGGAGGTGGCAGACGCCTTCCCTATGTTCTGCTCAGGCGACGCCGCAGACGGTGAGTTAGGCCGTCATTCCTGTTTGCGGAAATACAAACGCGAGTGGCACGCCGGAGGTGCCTGGCTGGCTGGATCCAAACGCAGCATTAATGCCCTCGGGCTGCAGTTGCCCATGTCCTTAAAGATGCCCGCTTTTCTGTGTGCGCCCTCTTGGTGCAGGTAGCAGCAGCGCACTTCCCCCCATGAAGATGTGGATGCACCAGAGCACGCGAGACATATTCCTGTTCAAAGAATGGGTGCCCAACAGCAGTGAGTTGTTGCTGCCGCAAAGCGGATGCCATGGCTGCTGCTTTGGCGGAAGAGTTGCTGTATGTGGTGCTGTGAGGTGTTACTTGATCATGGACCGGGTGCTGGCAGATCATGGGGAGGCAACAGCTTTGAGTATCTTGCCCACACATGGGTTGCAGGTATCACAGACTTGGCCATGTCTCATCATCTTTCTAACTTCCCGCCCCATGTTTGCAGCCGGTCAGTACATTGGGCTCTGCATAGCCATGTGTGTTCTTGCAGTTGGCACTCAGGTGGGCAACCTTACTAGCTTTGGTCGCTTCAACTGCTTTGCTGTGCAGCTCTGTCCCTGGGCCAGCCTAACTGCAGGAGCACCTGGCAGTAGACACCCATGCTTCTACCATGTCTGGAATGTACACATGCAACACCCACACTGCCCCGCCATCTGCCTTCCTGCCTGCCTGCCTGCCTGCCTGCCTGCAGTTCTTGAAGGCAGTGCGCTTGCGTGTGGAGATCCGTTGGGCTGCGCGCGCCCGCAAGCCCGCGCTGTGCTGCAACCTGGAGAAGCCCTCCCCCTCCACGGCAGCAGTTTCAGCGTCAGGCAGCGAAGCCGGCGGCTCCCGCCCTAGCCCAGCAGGCGGCATCAAGCCCAGCGACAGCAAGGACTCCGAGCTGGCAGATGTGCCTGCCTGCTGCGGCGGTGGTTCTGCCGCAGTGGCAGCAGAGCAGCGAGTGCCCCGCAGCAGGCGCGCACCCTGGTGGCGCAGCAGCACGCAGCATGGCATGGTTAGCTGTCTTGATGTGCCGCTGGTGACAGGAGCCCAGGTGGGAGTCAGCAGCATGGTCTGGGGCACAATGCTGTTGTGGGTGGGAAGCGTCTCCTGCACGGCAGCATTTTCAGTATTTGCTCGTGTACATTGCCTTGATGCTTAACATGTGCAATGCCCCATGATATGCAGGCACGGCGCAACTTCTGGCGCGCATGCTTCACGTTTGTGGTTATGTTGCTAGATTACTGTGAGTGTAGCCCGTTGGCTTACGTCTGTCGCTGTTCATGCCTGACTTCCTGTCTCTGCCACACCAACTTGCTTCCTGCTCTTGTTTCCGTGTCAATTACGACATTCATTACGTTACTTGGAAGGGACGCACCACACTTGCCATGCAGTACCCACACAAACCCACCTTTACATGGCACTGAACCCGGGGGATTGCACCTCCTGTTGCCCACCCCTGCAGCGCTGATGCTTGTGGTGATGACCTTCAATGTGGGCGTGATCCTGGCAGTGTGCGGCGGCTTTGCCATTGGAGCCCTGCTGTTTGGGCACGCAGGGGAGCCAAGGGAAGCACCCTATATGCGGCAAGTGGCGGCAGCTGGCTCCAACGATGACTTGGAAGCGGTGTTTGTGGAGGGTGCGGCTTGCTGCTCTGGAGGATCAGGCTGCGGCGGGGGCGGCCACAGCGGCGGCCAGCTCTGAGCCAATGAGCCAACATGGCGGGTCGTACTGTTAGCGTCTGTGCCGCTCGCTGTTTGTCCGCTCGGCTCTCTGTCCAAGCCAGCAGCCATTTTTGCATAAGCCCCAGTGAGCGCCACTTCTCTCCCACGTCATGATTACTGTTTGTTGCTGCCAGCACCTCCCGTTGCTGGCTACCTGCAGCCCTTGCATTGATGACCCCTTGCACCCCTCATCATGACTTGCTGGCACGATGTAGCAATTCCAACCTTGCAATCAACCCCCCATTGTGCATGGTGCGCATGTCCATTGCTTACTCATGTTGCTTGCTTGCTTGCCTGTGCTTTCTCCTGCACAGTTTTACCTGCGGTTTTCTACTGCACACATACCCAACGCAAGCTATACACGACAGGTCACTTAAGGCAGGGGGCACAGTTGTGGTGGTCGGGAGTTTGGTCAGATGGGGCACAGGGTGTTGCAGCATGATGCATGTAAGGGTGGGTAAGGCACAAAGCGATGTGGCAATGAAAGTGGGTTCACCAGGCATGATTGCGGTAATAAATACAACACACACTGTGGGGAATAGTATAGAAATGGTCAGGCAGTGATTTGAAGGATTAGGAGGAGTCTGGTGCCTGCTGGTGCATCACGAGTATTGTTGGGATCATGGGGTGGCGTGGACATAACTGGGCTGGGCTGGTGTTCCCCAGCACTCAGTGACACCCTGTTGACTGATTGGTGCGGCTACTTGGCATTTGCTGCTGCATCACTGGGGGACTGCCACTCCTTCAGCACTGCCCACACAGAATCAATGTGTGCCTGCTTGTCGGCATCAGGCAGGAAGCTGGCGCGGAAGCTGGCGACTGCCAGCTCAGCCAGCTGCTGCGCACTGAGCCCCGCCACGCGAGCTAAGTAGGCATAGTTTGCATTCACATAGGACCCGCCAGCTTCGCTGCACTGGAAATAAGCTGGGTCGTCGCTATTTAACGTAATGGTGACCTGTATGGGTGGGTTGTGGGTGCGATGCATGTGGACAAACCATGCTTTCATGTGAACCTGAACAGCGCCATTGCCCCCAGTTCCATTGAGCAACATGGCAATAAAACTAATCCAGGTACCGGGTACCGGCTCTGCAACATACAATGGGATGCTGACCTTAGTATCCTGCACCAGCTGCCGCAGCTTTTCCTCCAGGCAGCCTGCGTACACCTGCAACATCACTCCAGCGGGCAGCTTAAGGACAACCAAGCAGGCAAAGAGGCGGGGCAGAAGGTGGGCACAGACAGAACAGTGCTGTTACGCAAGCAGATGACTCAGGCCTCAGCCTTACTCGCGTTGCCCCTCCGTGTTTCTCTCCTGCCAAAAAGATGGCCACATGCGGCAGTTTGCCAGCCCCACAACAAGCGTCAGACAGCGCTGGAAGGCTGCACGCATCCTGCAGCTATGCCAGCAGCTGCCGACCCTGCATGTGGGGGCAGCGTACCTTAAGACAGAGGTTGCTCAGCGGGCAGACGGTGAGGGCCATCCCTGTTCCCACCAGGTGTGAAACGAGCTGTGGATCGTCCAGGCAGCGCACCCCATGGTCAATCCTGTCCACGCCAAGATCGTTGATGGCTGACCAAACGTTTTCTGCACCTCCCTCCTCCCCTGCAAGGCAAGGACCAAGCATGAGAAGGCGTCATATAGCAAACCAATTACAGACTGGGCAAAATCTGGCCTGCAGGGGGCTCACAAGCACAGCATGCTGACAATTGCCCATCCATGCATGCTTTCATCCAATACGGGCGACAGCTGCCTCATTTGCGCACAACACATAACCGCAGCGAACACTCGATGCCGGCAGCTGCACGTGGTCCCGGATATAGAATCCCCGTATCGCCACCAACTGCACCCGCATGTGCCATTCTCTTGAAGCCCAGCTCTGCTGCCTGTTGGAAGACCTCTGTGAAGAGGCTGGGAGGGAAGCCCTTCTCCGCAGAGTCCAGGCCTACGCCTAGTATATGCTCACGGTACGGAAGCGCCTGCATCCATGTAATGGAGCAACACCAGTTTCAGGGCAACTTGGGATGCTGTTCCCATATGACTGCCCAGCTATTTTCTTTGTCAGCATTAGCCTTATAGCTTTGCAGGTGTGGGGTGCTACAGCCAAGCGACTACCACAGCATGTGCAAGGTTTGCCTGCTGGGCCATCACGCACCTGCTGCAACACCTCAGCGGCTGACTGTGCTCCATGGTCGCGCATGAAGCACATGATGAGTGAGGCAGTGAGGCCATGCCTTGCTGGCGCATCCTGCACCGCCCGCTGCAGTCCGGGGAAGAACTCGGAGAACGGCACGCCTCTGCAAATGCAATGCGAGGCACAAGGCAAACAACAAGCAGGATGACCCAGGAGCAAGGGTGGCCAGATGGTCGCTGTCCATCAGCTCAGCCATGGCATGACAGCAAGCAGCCATTCTGAGTGGTCAGCAACTGCCTTACAGCAGTCTCAGGGGAACCAGGGCAGCTGGCACCTGCCTGTTGATGTGGGCCTGCGGGTCGAAGAATATCTCAGAGTGCCGCACGCCGTCTGCTGCCGCACGTGCCAGGTAGGCATCCGCCAGTTCATAAAAGTCTTGCTCCTTCTGCAAGCAGTATAATCGACAGGCCCAAATCCTGCGTCACGGCCAAACTGTTCTGTGGCCCTATCGGCCCACTCGTTATATGAAACCAGCGGTCACCTTGCACTACGGCAAATGCCTGGCCATGCGGTGACCAGCTTTCTTCCCATCTAGCTACTCTTGCCGGAGGTAACAAAAGACGATTGGCTGATTGGTCAGCTCACCCGCAGAACCTCCATGCCCAGGCAGTAGAGGTTGAGGAAGTCCTGCAGGCCAGTGAAGCTGGCACGTGCCGCGCGTGCCGCTGCAATGTCTTGAAAGGGCACCTCCACGTCGTTGCAGGATGCTAGTTTCATCATAAGCTCCGGCTCGAGGGTACCCTCTATATGCAGGTGCAGCTCGGCCTTGGGCAGGCGGGCGATGAAAGCGTCCAAGCCCTGGGCGGCGACCAAGAGAGCGGCAGGCGGCAGGGAAATGGAGCTGAGGGTGTGAGCCCTGTCGCCGCTTGTGGGCAAAACAGTTGCTCGCGGAAGTTCAGCCGTTGGATGAGACTTCGAAACAAAGAAGAACAGAGGTAAATACTGGCCGCGCCCATCCCTAGCCTAGGGCCCCAAGGGCCCCTAGGGCTTTGTGCATTGCCCTCTCTGGCGCCTTACCTCCTGGGCCGGCAATTGTGTACCGTTCATACCAATCCGTTGAACTCCCCACTCGCAGTGAAAACCCTCAGACTGTGCGGCTCAAGGGATCAAAAAAATTATCAGGGTGACAGCTTACTTCCAGGTAAATTACTGCAAACAGATCATTCGAAGCAGTTGATTGCGCTTTTCGCATTTCACGCTGCACCCTGCGTTCTGAAGTACTGTCCATACAGGAAGGCATATCACAAGAGTCTCGTGCATCGTTCAGGAAACGTACTAATGAGCCGAATGACGCAAGTTATACTACAAGCACTTGTTTGCGGCTGCACCTGTCACCAAGATTCAGACAGCAGAGCTTCGGCGCTGGCGCAAGCCGCGACATGTGGCGCCCGAGAACAAAGCACTGCGTCAGAGCCGAGCATGCCTCCTTCCTTCCCTTCACAGCACTGCTCCCAGTTCAGAGTCGAGAAATTCGTGTATCTAGCAAGCACAATCTGTGTGGGGCCCTCGCAGCAACACGTGAACTCGCATGTTGCACCATTCAGTTGAAACGGAAGCCACAAGCTCTTGAGCGCTGTGACAGTCATACACAAGACTAATGCAAATAGGAGTACAGCATCACGATTCCATCTGTAATCTGGGCAGATGCATATATCGTTGATATAATAATAGTCGTAGATATATTTTCAATTTAAATCCTGTAAGTGTCGTGCACCAGGCTTGACAGCGCGCTAGTCAAGCGCTGCAACGGGCCAGATGGCAGAGACTGCTGCCGCTGCAACTCTTCTGGGTCAGCCGGCAACTCGTCACCGCCACTCAGGTCGCCAGCCTGTGGGCCAGATCCCGCCTCAGAGCTCACCACCACTTGGGGCAGCTCTGTATGTACAGCTGCAGCTTGTCCTTCCCCTGGTGATGCTCCTCCTTCGGCTTTTGTTCCAGCTGCAGCAGCTGCTGCTGTGCTGTTCCTTATTCCTGCTCCCACAGAACCCCCTGCCTGCACAACAGCGGTACCTGAGCTTCCGACGTATCGCCTCAGGGAGGCCTGCCTGATAGACAGCGGCCTGGCGAGAAGCTCTCGCACCGCAGGGTCGGCTGAGAGGAGCGCTAATGCGTCGGAGCCGCCACTGCGAGGCACAAGAGAGGTGGAAGCTGCCACATTTACTGGGAGGGAGGAGCTGGTGGCTTTCATTAGCAAGTAACACAGAATCAAGAAAAAGGCAACGGTAGATTGCCTGGGCCTGCTGCCAGTTGTAATGGAAAGCAACAGAGCAGAGGACAGAGAAACAAAAAAGAGCACTCCGCCCTTCAAGGATTGCCGTCACACCTGAGGCCCTTGCCCGCGTGCTGGCTGCGTAGGATGGCAGCAAAGCTGTGGTCGTAGCCTGCAAGCAGTAGATGCTGCTTGATGCTGGCGCGGTAGGAGCTGCGCTGCGCGTTGCTCTCCAGGAAGCCTGCAGGTGTGCGGCAGGAAAGTGGGAAAGGGTCTACACAGCAGAGTAGGGAGGGAACTGAAGGCTGCTTTTGTTAAAATTTTGTGCGAAGTTGCCAAGGAGGCTAGCACATTAATAACTGACTGGATAATATATAAGAGGCATGAAGCGAGAGTAAAGCAGAAAGGGGAAACGATGTGAGGACAGCATGCAAGACCAGCAGAGGACATAAACAGGTTTTGACAGTCTTGTGACCAGACTCTGCTGCCCGTTACTCTGCACATACTTACTGGGGTTGACGATCAAGTCTCCTTGCGGGTTGATGATTGCCACGTGGCCCGGGCGCTTGAACAGCACCAGAAACTTTGCTGACTTGGCCACTGCAAAGCAGATGGATCCGCAACGGGCAGGTGGTTGTGCTGGTAGGTGCAAAAGCTGCCAAAACCAGATAAAACATCAGACGTTATCCAATGCACATGGCAGCTGCATTTGCTGCTGGCTTGCAACAGCAGCGTACAGTACAAGTCCTGCATGCAGACATATCTATGTCGCCCAGGAACGTTCAACTCAGGGACAAACCCACTTACCCAAGTCCTGATCGTTTATTACGCTCCAGCTGTCCGGCAGCAGCTTCTCATATTCCCGAGCAAATGCATGGTTGCCGGTACGGGGCGCCCCAAATGTGTAGCAGCTCAATGCCACAGGCCGCCCCTGGGCCCTTGCTGTACATGGTGCTGGCGGCTCCACCTCGCCTTTGCTGCCAGCCTCGATGTCGTGCAGTCCCTGTTTGCCTGCCTGCTGCTGCACGAGTGCGGCCGGCTGCTGCCCTGCCGGTGCCGGGCACACGACTGCTGCGCTGCAGGCTGCTGAGCTGGCTGGACTCACCACGGTCGTGAAACCCCACTCTGGCAGCAGCCGTGCTAGGTCAAAGCCGCATAGAGTCGCTACAGCTCCTCCTAGGCTGTGCCCAGTAACCAGCAGGCGGAAAGGGGGCGTCTGGGTGGCTGCAGGGACGCTGCTATCCTTGCTGCAACGGCTGGTTGGGGTGCCACAGCTGGTTGCTGCTCCAGGCGTGCAAGGGCTGGTGCCAACAGCAGGGTGGCCTGCCGGGTTGGTGCCTTGGGCAGCATCGTGACACGGAACAACGCATTGGACACCTTCCTGTACTGCCGACAGTACTACCGCTGCCATCTCCTGGCCCCCTTGCACAACAGTAGACACAATTTCAGCTGCCGCTTCCCCTTCTTCAGGCCATATCATTGGAACAGCCCCTGCAGCTGGTGTTGCAGCCTCCTGACTAGCCCCGACCCAGCCCACATTGCCGGCCTCGCTGTCACTGCCACCAACCCCTCCAGCGCCATCATTGCGGCTGCCCTGCTCCCCAAACTCCCACTCTGCCGCATCATCTGCATCACCTACAGCACCAGCCTCACTTGCCCGCACCACGGCTGCTGCCGCCTCCAGCTCTGCCGCTCGTTCCTCATGCACCTTGCTGCAGCAGCGCACCACTGTGCTGCCAAAGGGGCCCATATCGGCATGCTGCAGCCCCTCCAATATCTGTTGCACCCGCTGCAGCACCTGCTCATTCAGGCTATGCTCATTCCATGAGGCCAGGAAGCCAGAGTGAATGAGAGGTTTGGAGCCAAGCCAAAACACACCGCGCTCGGGAGGGTGAGGGGAGCGCCAGAACTGCAAAGAGGCAGTGGCATTGCTGTTCAATGGAGGCCAGCAAGTGCATGGTTTGAAGATGATCAAAACGTGGGGTTGGAGGGGAATGGCTATGTTGGCTGCGGCAGCTGCCCCAGCAGCTTTGTGTGTGGCAGCTCCAGGAGCAGGGTGGTATGCGGTGCCTGTCCCGAACAATTTCCGGTACCACCCTGCCCCGTTATCCACGTACCTGGGCATCAGCCTTGATGTTTGCCAGTGACTGGGTGCCCCGGAACGCCACCACCAGTGCATCTGGTCCCCAGCACAGCAGGCAGTTCATGTCCAGCCTGGCCTCCCTGATCCATTCATAGTGAGTGCACCCATACAGCGCCATGGCTGTGGCAAGTGAGGTTATGGTGCTCTCAGGCTGCAGAGCAGGGGCACAAGAATGTTGCGGGGCAAAAATCACCAGCCACTGCGATCGCCCTCCCTAACTGGAAAAGTGACCATGGCAGCATAACCATTGCCTCAATGCACTTGGAGTGCGTACCCGATGATGGTTGGGATGCATGGTCCAAGCTACTACATATGCTGTGTTGGGAACTAGATATCGCTGTCAGGTTCTCACCCACCCGGAAGTGCCTGTAGGAGTGGAGGCAGAAGTAGCATGCCTTGAGGGCAGTCTCGAAGCAAAACAGCGGTTCGTCAGGGTGCCCCCGCCTGGCCAGCACGGCAGGTGCAGCGGCCTCGGTCCAGGCAAACTGTTGCAGGGAAGAGTGGAGCTTCATGGCGCAGTGCTTCGGGATGCTGGGGCTGTAGAGAAATGCCTCAGTCACAAACAGGGCGGTCATGCTGATCTGCAGGAACAAATTTGTTGTGATGGAAATGGTGGTCGATTTTCAGATCAATAGCGACACCGTTCAAGACCAAGGTGGTGCTGCTTTGCTAAGAGGATGCTTGCGCCTCCCGGCTTCACTCACATAGACGGGCCCTATGCCCAGCCAGAGCTCCAGGTTCGCATTGCAGCTGTCGATATTGATGTAGAAAATCTGCACTTATGGCGTTCGTGGGGGATGCACGCTCAGGTACAAGGTTGTGTCGGTCTGTGGTGGGATTGGGGATTTGGACAATGAAAGGCCACGGATTGCGCGCAATGCATGCACCATCGCATTGAATTCGTGGGTGTGATAAACGTTATGCCAGGCTGGATGCAGAGGCACACAAGTGGACGGCAATTGAAACAGAAGCTGCTGGCAGAGGTTGCAAAGAGGAGTCAGGGTTTAGCTCACCAGCACCAAAGCAACGATGAAAAAGAGCGAAGTTCCTACGCGGGTGCGCAGTATCAAGCGGGCCGCCACATTCATGACCCTGCAGGATGGCAAAATGCATGGTGTTGCCGCATAACATGGTTTAGGGCCCAGAATGCACCCCAGTGCACGATACGACCATGTGCCACGACAGCAAGTGGCCCCAGGGCTGCCATGCAGCTCGCTTCATCACCGGCCAGCAAGGAGCATATCTTGCATGGCGGGCAGGGCACGTAACTGGATCATGATTGCACAGCTCACCGGTGAGCTGTGTAGGGCAGGCGTTGATATTCCACCAGCACAAGCACCATGAGGGCCAGAAACACCAGCAACTGCACGATGATCCTGCCACACACAGAGCCACATTGGGCAGTGGGCAATAGCGTGAGAGACAACGAGCGGGTGGTCCTGGGAAGCAGCTGGGCAGGTGATGTATGTGGAATACTGCAGGACGCAGCGAGGGCCAACAAGCGGCGGAGTGATTTAAGTACAATACAGGCACAGCGACTGCTATGCAGCATGGCGCAGGTATGCAAAGGGGTGCATGTACTCACAAGCCTCCCACTACCATCGACAAAATGGCATACACAGTTTTCATCGTGCAATCCCTGCAACAGGGCCAGGGGTGAGGCATCTCAGTCACAACGTGGATGCACAATGCCGCGGCTAATGGAAGGCATCGCGAGTGTGTTGGCCTACTAAGTTCGGGCACACTCGAGTCTTGTTGGCAAGCCAGTGCGTTGCGACAGAGATGCACTATGGGCATGACACGCACATGGGGGATCCGGACCCTGGCACAGTCCCAGTACAAGACCACAGGCCTGATGCGCACCCGTACTGGTATGCCTGCTCTTGACAGTCAGTGCCGGTGAGGTCCACGTTGAGGTCTCGAGTGTTGTCGTCGCCTGCAGCCTCAACATGGCAGGGCGGGGCAGGGCTGCATTGCAACGGGTGCAGTGCCGGCCAGCCAACTGCCTGGCCAGCTGACTGCTGCAGTTGGCACGATAGCGACCACATGCAGTTGGCTTACGTAGACAGCCGCAGGCATGCATTACACCATCCAACCGATAGTGCAATTGCAACCAACCAACCAACACATCAGCCACACCCCCGTCCTTAAGATGAGAAAGTGGTTAAGACGTCTGAAGGCATCGAGGATAAGTCTTCTGACCGCCCATCCCCAAATACACTTTCAGCCATCATTGATGGCGGCAGGGCACTCACCAAAGACCTCCAGACCCACCAAAGACCGCCCATCCCCGCCACCACTGCCAGCACTTGCACTGGGAAGAAGAGAGTGGCAGCCGCCACCACGTGCACCCACATTGCCACTCAATCCAAACTTTTGCCTGTGGCAGTACTGGCAGACAGGGGTGGCATGGTGGGGTTATCTAAGAGTGTTGACACCTCACCCTAACTGATGGGGCGCAAGGAGAACACAAACACACAGAATTTGGGATCAATGACACGACTCGGCTCATGGGTCACAAACACGAACAGCCTCTGCCGCTTTACAAACAAGCATAGAAGCAGTGCTGCCCTGAGGGCTTAGCCCCTGGGTTTGTTGCTGGCCTGCTGGCTTGCCTGCAAGAGGGGGCATGCCTACTGGGGCAGAGGTATTTGCCAGCGCTTCCTTCTGCTCCTTTCTTCGTGCTTGGTCAAGCTCTTGCTCCCCTGCAACTGGTTGCTTTTCGTCACCGTCAGCATTACGGCTTTTCAAGCAGCAGCAACAGCGTCGGCGCTGCCGCTCCCACCAGCCGCATAGATTTTGTTGGAGACGATGCCAGGATCTCGCAGGGAGCAAGATGAGCGGGCGGGAGATGTTGAGAAATAGCACTGCAAAAGGGGCAATGACAGGATGCAACGGTGCTTGAGATCGACAGAAAGCAGGCAAAGAGAAACGCTGTGCCATTTCCCCAGTCAACCACCCCAGTCAACATGAATGCTAAATGTCTGTTGTGGAAGGGCAGCAAATAAAGCAGATGGAGTACGGAAGCATTTGGCAAAGCCAAGATTGAGGGCGTACATATGTTCCAAACAGTGAGAGCAACAAGATTTAGGATGCCAGGGGCCACATCATACCAGCCGCATGGCTTCTGCAAGATTGGGCAAACAAATGATTGCAGTGACAGGCAGCCGAGCTCGGGATGTTTCCGACGGAAGTAAGTGGCAGCTGCTGGTCAGCACTCCAGCAGTGGCACCAGGCATGCATCTTGGGTGCACCAGCCAAGCATTACAGACTCAAATGCGACTGAAAAGCTACAAATGGCTCCCAGTGTCGGAAGCCGCATGTTTGCCCACCGGGCACCACGCACCAGATAGCTGTAGATGTTGATTGCAAGATAGGTAGCCAGGCTGATTAACTGCAGCAGCACATCAAAGCTCCTGGTAGCTAGCAGATATTTGCGGCGTAAGCCCCATGCCGTACCCGTGCGCTGTGCCCTGAGCACGCAGGCAGCAAACCAGGAGCCTGCTACTAGAAGCAGCGCCAGGCACACGCTGCCAACGCAAATATTGATCATCTCCAGCGTGACCGTGCGCAATAACGAGTTGCTGTTGGCGTTCCACCTGCAGGGCAAAACTGAAGAGTGGGGCATGGTGGGCCTGGGGTGGGAAGGTGATGCTTGACAGGACTGGGCAGCAGTAATTGGGCTTTTCCTTTGAGCAATAGCAGGGGAGGCCGCACCTGCTCCGGCAATGACCAGTGGCAACATTTTCGCTGCAACACTCACTGTTCAAATGCTTCCCAAAGGAGGAGTGCCCAAGCCAAGGCTCCTGCTGCTCTCTGCAACAGACATGGACAGCAAGGGCAGGACAGCTGGCGGAGGGAGGGGACACACGCCGATGTCAAGAATGGTTGCAAGGCCCCTCCAGCAGAATGCTTGCGTTCCTTGCCTTTGCAAACAGGAGGCGGCGTGCGTGCGTCTCACTGATGTACTCCAGGCGCAGGGGCGTATACGTCTTCCCTTCCATGCCTCCCCCTCTGCTATGGCTTGGCAGCGCAATGCTGCTGGTGACAGGCGGCAGGAAGCGGCAGTGGCCAAGGTTACAGTATCCGCAACCAAAAGGGCGCTGCTAGCCGCATCCTAATGATCCCATGTCAATAACCTCCCTGGTGTGGCGACTCAACACGCCTGAACTCGATTGTTTGCTGGGTGTTACTGCAGCTCGTGCAGTTTCACCAAGGAGCGGTGTCGAGTTTAGGTTTGAGAGAGGTGGCAAATCGTTCGACACCAATAACGCAACGAAAACACCTTTGCTGTCTGTTGTTGCAGCAGCGGAGTTCCGGAGACAAAGTGCACTCCAGGCCGCTCCCGTGTTTGAGTGAGCCATGCGTCTGCCAAGAACTGACTTGCCAAGCGGGGTGCTGCCGACACTCCATGCTCCCAAGCACAACGTCGCCTCGACGTGACAGCTCAGCACCGTCCGCCGATCTTGCCCCACCTGTCGCCAAGGTCAGCTGGTACTGTTTTCACCTTTTGAGCATAACACAGCACCAGTTTCAGCGCGAGTATGGTTGCACAAGAGATGACGCAGCGTCCAGCCAAGAGGAAACAAACAAGAAGAACAAGACGAAGAGAAGAAGAAGAAGGAAACAGCAGGGGCAACACAGCTGGTGGATGCATCTGTGCTTTTGCAACAATACGCCTCTCCTCGCAGTTGTGGCCAATGTGACTGAGAGATCCACACCACCAGGTGCTCCTTAGGTTGTTTCCTGATGTTGCCGCTGGCTGGCGCAAGTGGCGCATTTCCGCTCTAAGCTTCTTGCAGTCGTGCTAGTTACGGCGGTTGCTCCTGCTGCTGCGGGTGAAGCTCATGCTGCCGCTGTTGCTGCAGAGTTGTCCCCTGCTGCACTTCGCCCATGCTCCCCGGCTGCTGTATTTCTTCAACAGCTGGCTCACTTTGTCTTTGCGTGCCAGCTGCAAGGGCATCATGTGCCTGTCCTGTGGTGCTCGGCAGTGCTTGTTCAGGCTGCCCTTCACCTGCCTGCTCTGTACTGCCGCCGCTGCCGCCACGATTAGGAAAGCTGCAATGCAGGCTGTCCTTGCCTATCTTCTCACAGCAGCGCCGCAGCTGCTCAATGGCCCAAGCACATTCCTTCTGCAACCGAGCAAAGCAGCCAAACAGGCTCTTGAGCAACGGTGCCAGCAAAGCCAAATTGTTCATTTAAAAAAATTAAGAAAGTCACAAAGCGAATGTGTCACCCTCTTGCCTCGTCATAATGGGCTTCAGCAAGGCACGACTGCACCAGGCATGCCGATCGCTGACAGGCGTTCGTCATCAGGCCCAGCACTGGCATGCCAAACTGCAGCTAGTAGTTTGCTAGTAAAGCTACTGTGCAGTTGCCGCCGCCCGCCACACGTGCCGTGGGTGCCGCCTATGCCACTCTAGGACAAACCACCCTCTTCTCCGAGGCGGCGTCCTACCAGCTGTTTCTGCTGCTTACTGCGGCCCCCTTGGGCCCGTCTGTGTGGTGGTGGTTTTACCAGCAGCAAATTCACAGCAGGTGTTGGATTTCGAAGTGGGGCATATTGCACCGGTATGCCTCAAGTTACAGCAATTATAACGAGGTTAATTGCCAGGGTAAATGATCGCTGCCCGCAGCACGCAAGTACACCTGGAGCTCCAGCTCAGCATTGTCACCTTCTGTTGTGCCGGGGACGGCTTTGAGGGTTTCGGAGTGTGATCGGCACCTTTGCATGTCATCCTTCTGCCGCTAGGTCGGTGTCGAGGGCACCGAGAGGCAGGCGATCAGACGCAACCTGTGCACGCCCCTCGAACTTGCAGCACGGAGATATGTTGCAGCGGCTATGTCCGTTAAGAGTGGCCATACAGGAGCTCCCAGCCGCTTGTTGTGCGGGAGCCACCTGGCTGGCAGCGGTAGGCCGCCGCTGCGTGGTTGGCGCTGACGGCCGCACTGCGCTGAGCCTCGCCAATGAACTTTGGCTGGCCGCGCTTTGTAACGAACTCCTTCAGTGACCTGCCTCGTTAATCTCGTATGTGCAGCGGTGTTGGAGCAGTGCAGCAGCGTTGGCGCAGCCAACAGACGGCCTGCCGCCGTATGCAAGCAATGTGCGTCCCGCTACGCCTCACAGCAAGCTGCACAACATCTTGATTTTTGACGCAGAACATGCACATTATTGTGCATGTGTTTGGATGTCTCACCATTCTACCGCCGTGACAGACTGCCTTGCCCTTGTGGCCACACCTTGATCCTGCAGCTCAAGTGGCAGCGAGTGGAAGCCGCCAAGCGAGAGGCTATGCTGGGCGGTGGGGAGGACCGCATAAAAAAGCAGCATGAAAAGGTGGGAGGACCCCCTTACCTTGACTGACCACATTGTCTGAGACTTGTGTGTGCTATCAATTGGCGAATTGGAATCACAAGGTAATTGGTTTTCTCCTACGACTTGCTGCCAGCCTTATAGCTTTCCTCTTCCCATTAGTGTGCTTTCATGTGCATGCAGGGCAAGCTGACGGCGCGAGAACGACTGGCTGTTCTGTTTGATCCTGGCAGCTTTCGGGAGGCTGGTGCCCTTGTGCAGCACCGTTGCAACGATTTCGGCATGGAGAAGCAGCAGTTTTATGGTGGGTGGTGGGATAAGCTAGACGATGAAGGTTTGATATAAGCTGCTCAGGGACGGAGTTGCTGAGGAAGTGTGGGTGGCACCTGTGGGATTCCCCGACTCAACAAATTCCTCTGTCTGGGACACTTGGGTGCGGCAGCTGCCCGTCAGTTTGTAAGCTGCGCAGCTGCCTGTCACTTTGTACGCTGATTCAAGCGCAGTGAGGTGCGATTTGAGCGATTCATCTGACCCTTCATCGGTGACTGTCTGCAGGTGACGGCGTCGTAACAGGCAGCGGTACCGTGTACGGGCGGCCTGTGTTTGCCTTTAGCCAGGATTTCACAGGTTACGGCAGCCTTTGTCTGTGTCAGCAAGCAGAAAACCTGCTTCGTGCCCCATGACCATGCCAAGCTTGCTTGGTCTTAGGCAATAACACTAGACCAATCAAAGAACATGGATATTGCAACCCTAAGTCGCACTTTGCTTCCGCATCCCGAATTAATCATGCTGCATTCCTTTCTGCCCACAGTGTTTGGCGGATCGCTGTCAGAGTCGCATGCTTCCAAAATTTGCCGGCTGATGGATCGTGCAATGGCGGTGGGTGGCCTGCGTATATTATTGTACCAGAGGCGGCATTGGCCCAGCCACACCACAATGTTTGCTGCAGTCTGGCAAGCGCATTTCTAGCCACAGTTCACGAATAGTCACCAATCAACACCCGCTATTCAGTGTTATTGGCATTCACTCTGAACAAGCCCGCGATGCAGGCGGGCGCCCCCGTTGTGGGCCTCAACGACAGCGGTGGCGCTCGCATCCAAGAGGGGGTGGTTTCCCTGGCGGGCTATGCCGAGGTGCGTAGGGAGCCGTACACCGGCCGCTCTTTTGGGGGTGACATGGCAGGACGCGCCTTTCATTCATCAGTTGTACGTGTTGAAGGCTAAGCATCACCCGGTTTGCAGCAGCGGCTGGAGTCCTGGGCATCTGCGTGGTTCCTCGCTTGCCACCCGCTCGTTAAGCGCCAGGCTGTGTGTTCGATGCCCTGCAGGTCTTCCAGCGGAACGTGGATGCCTCAGGTGAGCGATTTGTCTCCCGCACATGCAACCCCAATGCATGGCAAGTAGCCTAATATGCGCCTTCAGCTTGCTTGCTGTGCTGCGCATCGTGAGGGGCTGAGCTGGTCAAACTTGTTGTGACATACTTGTTGTTGTGCAAGTCAATCGCGCTCTGGTGGTGCAGGCGTGGTGCCGCAGCTGTCTTTGGTGATGGGCCCCTGCGCTGG
Organism: Ettlia oleoabundans; assembly: GCA_019693395.1. Classification (NCBI taxonomy): domain Eukaryota; kingdom Viridiplantae; phylum Chlorophyta; class Chlorophyceae; order Chlamydomonadales; genus Ettlia; species Ettlia oleoabundans. The sequence continues at coordinate 33,975 of JAAMXP010001179.1, read as the reverse complement.
TGGCGCTGTCTACTCCCCTTCGCTCACTGACTTCACATTCATGGCAAGCATGCGCCGCTACTTCAAGCTGCCTTTGATGTTGTCTGTGCTGCATTGCTGTTGTGGTCTTGAGTAATATCGAGCTGCAGCCCAAAAGCAGGGCTTCATGCCTTCTGCTTGCGCCCGTCCTCTGCCCTCTCCATTTTCTCCACTTCTAATCTATGCTGGTCATCCTGCAGGTGCGCAACATCAGCTACATGTTTTTGACGGGACCCGAGGTGGTCAAGAGTGTTACAATGGAAGAGGTTACGCAGGAGGAACTTGGGGGCGCAACAACTCACACAACCAAGTCGGGTGGGTGGGTAGCAGGGTGGGGCGGGTGGGCAAGACCAATGCTGTACAGCTAAGGTGGGAGAGGTGGCTGTATGGTTGGCTGGCGGATGGTGTCCTAAACCGGTAGATATCTATCCAATGAGCACGGGGATGATTGCTTATTGTTCCCTTAGCTTGCCTTACATGCACTGCTATTTGCTGTCCTGCTCTGCAACCTGTGGTGGCAGCACTACCGCCATCACTGCCACCACCAACCACACCGTTACTGCTACCACCGCCACTACCATAAAAGGCAGTATGCCTTCGGTGTGTGCATACAAAGGCTTGCTCACAGCATCTTCGCCGAAAGCTTCCAGACTGCACCATCGGCAAGGCACAGAATCAACGCTGCCACTACCATTACCTACAAGTCAAATGAGTATGTGTGTATCGGTGTGCACACACAGGTGTGGCTCATGGCGCCTTTGTCAATGAGCTGGAAGCGCTGGCGGGGCTGCGGGAGCTGCTCAGCTACCTGCCACTCTCAAACAGAGACAATCCCCCAAGGGTTAGCCGAGACTGCTAGTGCCTGAAACAAGCTTCGACTGAGGTTGCATATACCACAACATGTGCTGCTGTTGCTGTCGGTCTGGTGCCCTGCCTTGCTTTGCCGACTGCTCGCCACATGCTGCCTGGGGCTGGCGTGGCAGCCTGCTCTCTGCTGGCTAACATTCGTGCCTGCCCCATCCTTCTGCTGGGGCAGATCCCCTGCTCCGACCCTGTGGACCGCCTCTGCCCGTCCTTGGATTACATTGTGCCAAACAATGAGCTGGAGGCAAGCAGTAGCTATGCAAGCAGCCCGCCAAACTGCCTCTAGTTGTCGCAGCCACCCTGACCCAGCCTGTCCTGTCCGGCCTCGATGGTCTGTAGCTGTGCCACTCTCACTGAGATCACCCTGAAACCTGCCCCAACTGCTGCTTTCAAACTGAACCACTATGAATCCATCCATTGCTACCCATACCATTGCACAGCGGCAAATGCGTTGATCCACTTGTCCGCCCCCTTGTCTGCAGGCTTATGATATGCTGGGTGTATTGCAGCAGGTGGTTGATGATGGGCAGGTATTTGAGATACACCGGGACTTTGCCAAGAACATCATTGTGGGTGAGCCCAGCTGGCGCTGGCCTGGCAGGGGCTGAGTTGGCATGCGCACCTGCTGCTGCTTAGCTGGCAATGCTGATTTGGCAAGGTAGCAGAACTATGTTGTCTGGCTGTGCTTAGCCCAGTTTTGAGCACTGCTGTTGGCGTTGCGCTATTTTGAGTCTGCACAGTTTCGGCACACGCAGCTGGCTGTTGGTCTGCGTGGCTCAAAAGGCCGCCTCATGCTTGGGCTGTGTTGTGCCCCGCAGGCTTTGCGCGTCTAGCGGGGCGCACGGTGGGCGTTGTGGCCAACCAGCCTGCTGTGCTGGCGGGCTGCCTGGACATTGACGCATCGAGTGAGTTGCAAGGAATTTCTAGCGTGGGTGGCTTAGGGCTTGCAACACACATATGGAGCTGGTAGCTTCCTCTCAACCCTGGTTGCTGCCGTTTCATCCACCTGTCACTGCCGCCAAGCCTACAGCACCAACCGTTCCTTTCTTGTCACCGCAGTCAAGGCAGCCAGGTTTGTGCGGTTCTGCGACGCCTTTGGCATCCCGCTGCTCACCTTTGTGGATGTGCCCGGCTTCCTGCCCGGCACGGCGCAGGAATATGGCGGCATCATACGGTGGGTGGTGGGTTGCTGGGCGCAGTGTAGATGGGTGAGTTATGTGGGGGGCAGAAGATGGTGGATGAGTGCATGCAACACGTATGAGTTGGTCTCGCAGGTTGAAGTGGGTGCCAGGGAAGGTAACAAGGGCACTGCTTCAAACTTTACCGTCAACTACCCCAAGGTGCCGGCGAACCCAGCCCATTGCCACCCCCACTGCACCTTTGCTCATGGGCCGACCAACCCATGTGCTGTGTATGTGCAGGCACGGTGCCAAGCTGTTGTATGCATATGCGGAAGCCAGCGTGCCCAAGCTGACGGTGATCACTCGCAAGGCATATGGAGGAGCGTATGACGTCATGTCCAGCAAGGCACGTGTGCGGCCTTGGGTGTGTGTGTTGGGGGATGGGACGGGGTAGGCGGAACCTGTTTGCTGCGGTGTTGGTGTAATGAAGCCATGGCAGCGAGGCTGGCTAGTATCCATGGGCAGGAATGCGATGAAGTGCAGGGCAGAGTTCCCTTTGCAGCCTGAGCTTGCGCCCTTATCCATGGTACTTTGGGTTGATGACTCTGTATGTTTGTGCCTGCCCAGCTCCCATGTCCCCCCCCACCCCCCCACCCCACCCCATCCACCCACACACACGTGCACACGCATCTATTTCACTGATAAATCAATAACTGCAGCACCTGCGTGGCGACGTCAACCTGTCATGGCCCACCGGGCAGATTGCGGTGATGGGCAGCAAAGGCGCGGTGGAGATCCTGTACAGGTGGGGCGCTGCTTGTCTTTGGTGCAGTACGGCGATGTATGTTTTGATGAAACTGCATCGCAATGAAAGAAATGGGGCTTGAAGTCGCCACATTTCATGCTGTGGGCTGTTGCTGGTAGGACTGAACGGGTTTGCAAGTAATGGCACCATTTTTGCAGGCCTCTTGTTGCGCTGCCTTTCTGCTTGCTTGCTGATCCTTCCAATAAAGAATTGTTCTGCCTCCTGTTCTTTACCTGCAGGGGCAAGGGTGAGGACATCAAGCAGGCGGAAGCGGAGTACGAGGCCAAGTTCAACAACCCATTCCAGGTGGGAACCCATCCAAAATGAACCTTGTTACGCTAACTGATGCAGCACCTATTGTAAGCTGTACTTGAGGTGCATGTGGTGATGTTTGTTTATTGATTGCTCAGGATGGAAGTAGTGTGCCTGCTGTCCCATGTTTGGGTGGTGAGGGGGGTTAGGCTGCGATGCCTTGTAATTGGTCTGTGCATCTGAGAAATGTGCCCTTTTTGGCAGCCCTGTGTTTGCGCCGATGACGCTGTACATTACTTGTGCAGGCTGCAAAAGTGGGATTCATCGACGACATCATCCTCCCTTCTCTGGTAAGCCCCTGCAATGATGCCCAACCCTTGGGCACATACTGGGCATTGGCGCTGCACACTGGTGTGTCTGCAAACCTGTTTGCTTTGCCCCTGCTATTTTCCACATCCCACTCGCCACCTGTCCTGCGCCTGTTCATGCGCCTGTTGCTGCGGTCCTTTCCCCCAACCGCAGACACGTCAGCGCCTTTGTGCTGAGCTGGAGGCACTCGGAGAGAAGCGGGTGTGGCGGCCCGAGCGCAAGCACGGCAACATCCCGCTCTGATGAACAGGGTTTGCAGCTAGATATGGGTTTGTCGTTATGCTGCACTGGTAGCCCAAATCTGTTCCTTGTACACTAATGCACCCAAACTAACTTCTTGAGTATTCGAGTATTGTTCCAAAAGGAGTTGATTGTATACTGTGAACGCCTGTTGACGCTTTGGCTGCCTAAACATGGACAGACTAAATAATCTACGATTAACCATGCGGTAGTCTATCCCCAGGCCGCCATCAACTCCATTAACACACCGCAGTCGGCTGCCGGGCTGGTGCCGACAGCTGCCACCGGCACCACTGCCGGCTGCACGTCCGGTAGCGCCGCTGCCACTGCCTCTCGAAGCACTTCTACGGTCAAGGCTTGAGCGGGCTGCTGCTGCCCCTGGGGACCCAGCAGGCCAGAGAGGCAGTACACCTTGCAAGCTGCCACATCAGCAGCTGCCAGCCCAGCAGCCTCTACCCCTGCTGCCAACTCAGTAGCTGCATCCTGCACCGCCTGCTGCCAATCAACTGATGCACTGCGGCCCTCCTGCTCAACCGCCACCCAAGCCTGCACCCTGCACAGCCTGCCGGGGGACCATAGCATGCTGCTGCTGCTCCCGCTGCGCTGCTGCACCCTGCCGATCCAACCAGGCATGGTGCTGCCTCTCGGACGCGCCGCTAATGCCGCTGCTTTTTTATGTTGCGGCTGCTCTGCTGCCTCCTCCTCTTCATCGCTGCTGCTGCTGCTGTCTTCTGCCAGGCTTTCATCCACCACAAACGCCACAGGTTGCACCTCAACTAGCACCCTGCGCAGCGTTGGAACATGGTCTATCAGCAGGCACGCAGCCCCGGACCACCAAAGCAATCTGGTGGGCAGCCATACAAGGCTTGTTTCCGATGCAGCAAGCAAACGAGGCCAGCCTTAATCCCGCACGTGCTGCTGCGTATAATCCCGGACTCCAGCTGCAGCCTATGTACACACGTCCATTGCGTGGTATGGTACTGTCCTCAGCAGTTGTGCCTCAGTTCTTACCCGCGTGGCAACTCCGGTAATGTCACAAAGGTGAGCAGAGGTTGCCAGTGGCGGTTCATGGCGGGTGGCCGCAGGTAATCATCCAAATGGCTCTCTTCCTCCTCCTCCTCCTCCTCCTCCTCTCCTCCCTCGCTGTCGCCCTCCTTGACCTCTTGTTTATGTTGTTTTGTCCCCTCAAGTGTGGAGGTGTCTAGCCGGCCCTGCAGGAAAGCCTCCAAATGCGCCGCTGCACGCTGGGGCCCATGGGCTCCTGCTGCCTCAGAGCAGTAGATGGTGCACCACAGCAGGCTCTGCGCCAGGTCGGTCCGCACCGCAACAGCCACCCGCTGGCAGCTGCACAGCACAAACGTATGAAGGGAGCCTAAGGAGTGCCATGGTCGTGGTGGTGGGTTGCAGTGGGTGGAATGGGGCGGGGGGGGGCAACGATGGTTGTGATAGTGAAGCAAAGTGAAGAAAGCAATGCCAAGTACCAGGTCCAGCATTGGTGATCCGACAGGTTGCAGCGGACAATATGTTTTGCCCCACCACACCCCGGTGCGCAGTCAGAACTATCTTGCGACATGCAGGAGTTGCCGGGATCATGCAGCTAGCGGCACCTCAGCAGGCAGCGCATGCACTGCGCATCGATGCCGCCTCCCACAATACCCATGGTGGGCGGATCCAGAGCTATCTGCAGCCCCAGCCAGAGCAAGGGGACAATCAGCCGAAGCAGAGGCAAGCCACCGCAGGTTGGGTTGTTGTGCATGTTCCACCCCACATGCGGAAAAGAAGCTGCATTCCCGGCTTGCCAGCCACTGGGGCTGCAATATCCAATGGGCAAGCAAGGGAAAAGCCCCAGGACACTCGGTGCGAGTAACAGGAGCTTTATGGAAACACAGTCAATAGCCCACCGGCGGCCTTGCATCAGCTTCTCAAGGTTCACCATGCCACAAACGTTTTATGCATTCGAGGCAAAAGGAGCCAAGTTTCCCTACCTGCCACCAACCCCATTGGCCCCAAACGAAAACAAAAGCCAGCTGCTCACCTGCCCCGCAAACAGCGCCAGGCCCTGGTGGCAGGTTGCCTGGCTGTAGGGGCCGATGCATGAGGGAGCCCACTCGCTGATGCTCTGCACATGCAGCACTCGCCGCCCCTGTGCCTGCCTGCATGCATAACAGCTGAATGATTGTGAATGGAGCAGCGCTGGAGAGACTGGCTGAGATAGCATGCCACAACCTGCTGTCACCTCACATGAAGGGACAAAAGCTGCGACCACAAAATGCCACAGGGCAAACATATGAGCTCCGCTGGGACCCTCCCACACTCCTCCAACTGTTGAAGCATAACACATCATGCTGTCAGGCTTCCCTCCCATCCCATCCCCTCTCCTTTTCCCTGTTTTATGCCATTAACAGGCTTCATACCCGCTCACCTGGCAAATAGAACCTCCACCACAAGTGATAGCCCGCTGCCGCCGCTGAGCTGCACCGTGGCGCGTGAGGGCGGGTTGATGGCAGGCAGGAACGAGGCATATACGGCGTTGGCTGCCCCAAACTGCGCCATGGAAGGCACATACAGGTGCACGAATAGGCTGGCGGCCCACTGAAGGCCAAGAGCGGGCAGGGCACTTGACACGGCCTTGAGTGCTGCAGACAGCGCAGCTGCTGTGCCTGCTGAGCTGGCCGGGTCCAGATTGATAATACCACCAGCTGGCACCACGCTGGCTGTCAGGGAGCAGTAGCCGCAGCCATCCACCACGCTGAGCTGCACATCCATGGCTGCCTCTGCCTGCGCATCTGCCACCGCTGTACCACTAGCTTGATTGCCTGCTTGCAGTGCCGTGCCCGGCAACCAATCGGGTGGCACCTCGATTACCGCTGCCCCTCCACCTGCACCCACTCCAGCTGCTCCCCCTCCATCTGCTGCTACCGCTCCAGCTGCCCCAAGTCCTGGTTCCCTTTCTTCCACATGAAAGGCAGTGGGGTGAAGTAGCGCCACTGGTGCCAGGCTGTCAGCTGATACAGTCACTGCCTGCCAGCTGTCCAGCTGGATACGGCCGTGAGTAAAGAGGGACGGGCAGTCCAGAGTCAAGCTCTCATACTCCCCGCCCTCTCCGCACACGTTGCTGCCGTACAGGCGGCGCAGAGCATGCAGCTGCAACATGTTGGGCAAGGGAAGGATTATTGTACTGCACAGGAAAAATCAATGTCAATCGCACGGGCCCAGCCGGACGGTGGCAAGGACGGTTGAACAAGGACAGGATTGGGGGACTGAACGGATCGCTGAGCAAACCGCTGCCGCTGCCTGCCACTCACCTTGGCCAATGCAAGTGGCTCAGCAATCCTTCTGAGCAGCAGCGAACGCAGCCCACCAGGCCGCATGTGGCAGTGTGGCATCTGCAGCCGGCATGGCTTGCCTGTGCTGGCAGGGAGGCCAGGTGCGCGCCTAAGTGCTTGGCAGGAGTAAGCCCTGCCGCCGCAATCTTGACAAGGATGGCATCGATCCCAGCATCAATCATGCGCCGCAGCAGCGCTGCCTGCAGGATGACACAATGCAGAGGAAAGAAGCCAGTTCATAGGACAATATAGGGAAGCCTTCTGACAACCTGAAACGCCTAGCGTGAGGTAGACGCCGGTGACAGCAGGCGGCGTCACCTGGGTGGCTGGGTTTGCTGGCCGCGCTTCTCACCTGCGGCTGGTGCCAGAGGTAGGCCAGAGAGACGAGGCCCAGGCGAGCGCACACCCGCTCCACCCGCGTGCGCTGGTAGTCTGCATGTGGAAACAAGTGTGAGGTGGAGGACAGGCATGGGAGCTGTCAGGGTAGTTTGGTTCATTGCCCTGACTTGGCGTGCGCCGTTATGATCTGAGCAGACACCCGCACCCCACACTCGCATTCACGCTACTGACTTGGAACCCTAAATGTTCCCGCATGCGCATCAACACTGAAGCCCACGCTCAAACCCCTGCCCCCTCCCACCTGAGGCGATGGCTCCAGAGGCGACTGCTGTTATGTCCGGGTGGGCCCTCTTCACGTAAGCCAGCAGGCAGTACAGATCCTCCACCTCATCCCCCTCCGTGTCTTCGTACACCAATCGCTGCAGAACAAGGCCCTCCAAGGAAGTATGTGTCAGAGACAGTTGGCGTGGGGAGGGGGGGAGGGGTGTTACTGATTCAAAGGAGTGGAGCGGGCGCCAAGCGTTGGCTGAGGTGGGGACATGGGGCCGCCGGGCAAGCAAGCAGGGGCGCTGCCCAGCTGATACACATATGTAGGTGCAGACCGAGCCATGATAAGGTTGTAATATACAGCGATGATGCATGCAGTCCCTGGCCCATTCCTGCCTCTCTCTCTATCGCACCTGATCAGCCGAGCGGCCTGTGATTGAGCGGCGGTAGAGCGGCAGGTCCATGCAGTGTGCGTAGGCGACGATAAGCTGGTGGCCCACCGTCTGATACATGTAGCTGTCGAGGTCATGTGTCTCACGTTGAGCTGGCAGCAGGTTGGCTAGCGCCACAATCTGCCACAGAATGGGGTGTTGGGTTGGGACCAGGTAGGGTTAGGGTTAGATTGGTGCGAAGCAATAGCATGTCGGCGAACTGGGTACTGGCTGGTAAATACGCTCTCAGCAATTGTGAGTGGTTGTGTACGGCTGTGTGCTGGGGTAGTAGGCGACACCATAGTCTGGTGCAACTGCATCGCCGGAAACGCACACTCCGCATGCACGCCAGCCATGTCCCATGCTGCCCTATCCATGATGGATTCCCCACACCCCAACATGCCCACCATCCCGCACCTCGTGGCCATACTTTTTGCACAGGACCATGTTGTAGCATGAGTCTTTGCCGCCACTGCAGAACAGGCAAGTACAACACATCCATTAGAGGCAGCGGCAACGGCAGCGGTGGCGGGGCGCATCCAGCAACCTGATGGCTGATGTTAGCTTGGCGCAAATTATGGCAACCTACATGACGTCCAGCCCATACTTGCTTAGCTGCTGCCCTCCTCAAGTGGCTTCGGCCTCACCTTACAAGCGCGACCACTTTCATTTTGGCTCCGCCAGCAAACGCCAATCACAAATACAGATCGTTATAACGTTCTTATTCCGGCTTTAGTATTTACAAGGCGCCATGGCGCGTCATCATATAGGCAGTTTTCCAACTCATGCATGCATATGTGCGTGCGCTCCCGTGCCCCCAGCACTCTTGTTCAAACTATCCAACACTAAAACTGCATGGGTGGATGAAGTGCGCTGCGTCAAAGTCTCACAAAGTAGTTCCAGCCTCCCCATCACCTTCGATCAAACAACCCCTGCGCCATCCAGCGCCGACAGCAGGCGCTAAGGCTCCAAGCATATCTCGAGGCACCTACAGATTTCAAACGGGGACTACAGCCGCCAGCAGGATGACGACGGTGCCGCCAGCCGTAAGTAACGTCTCCTTGGGGCAGCATCGAAAAGCACCTGCGTAGCAATCGCGTGTTGTGTTGGGCAGGGGAGGCGCTCCGCCGCCGACTGCAAATCGGCGGCAGTTGGCGGCAGCTAGGCAAGGGCCCCGATCTGATTCTCTGCCGTGTATGGCTCTGTATGTTGTGGTCCTGCAGACTGGCTCTGTTTCAGAGGCTGACTATGAAGCACTTGTCCTAAAGCTGCACGAAATTCAGGTGACCACAGCACAGGGCGTCCTGTCGGTAGCAGCACACCACTTTGCATCTCAGTGCCTCACCTGAAACTGTAGTCAATGACGCCTATCCCTTCATGACAATGCCAGCCATGGCATATAGTTACTGGTGATCAAGCACGCCGCGGCAAGGTGCTCGGCTGTTTGAGCAAAACAGAACCACAGGCATGCTGCCTTGAATGTCCCCCGCTGACAACCAGCATCACGCCACCCTCTACGTCAGGCGGTCAAGTTTGGCGAGTTCAAGCTGAAGAGCGGGTTGATGTCTCCCGTTTACGTGGACCTTCGCATCATTGTGTCATACCCAGACATCCTGCATCGAGTGGCGGGTGGGTGCATCACGAGCGTACGCTGCGATGTGGAAGTGGAATGTGTGGCGCTGCAAGGTGTTTTTTCTCCTTGTACCGCAAGCCTCAGCAGCAAGACTGGCGCTCGGTGCAGGGCAGGCTGCAAACATACCACCTCCCACCAAGTTGCTTTGTTTCCCTGCCCTTACCCCAATTGGCCTGCAAGTACAGAGGCGATGTGGGACCGTGTGAAGGACACAGAGTTTGACGTTATGTGCGGTGTGCCCTACACCGCACTGCCCATCGCCACTTGCATGTCGGCACTGCATGGCACACCCATGCTCATGCGTAGGTATGGTTAGTGGCAGCAAATGCAATGGTTGCCGCCTGGCTGGTTTCCTTGCCCCTTAACCGCCTGTCAGCCATTGGAGCACTGTTAACGTTGTTTTCTCACTGTCACACTGTCACACTTTGGACGGCCCCGTACCTCTATAAGGGAACTGGCACTTTGTTGCTCGCGCACAAAGTAAAGGTTGCACCACCTCAGCCACATGCCCCTTGCAGGAAGGAGGTGAAGGATTACGGAACCAAGAAGGCAATTGAGGGTGCGTTCACCCCGGGACAGCGCTGCCTGATTGTTGAGGACCTGGTGACCAGTGGCATGAGCGTGCAGGAGACGGTGGAGCCGCTGGAGGTGAGCTGAGACGTGTCATTACGGCTACCCTTTGGTGCTGTAACATATCCTTGCAATTTCATGCACAAGTTGTCATGCAGCTCACAGGTGTGTTGGTGCGCTGGGTTACCGCTCTTATTATGAAATCCTCGTGGTGTTACTTTGTCCTAAAGTGCTGCCGGGCTTTAAACTGCCATCACAGCACGTGTTCATTGGGCTTCTGCCAATTGCGCACTCCAGTTGTGCCCTTCGTTGCATCTACTTGACTGCTGTGCAGAAGGAGGGGCTGAAAGTGAGCGATGTTGTGGTGCTGATTGACCGAGAGCAGGGCGGTCGTGCACGGCTGGCGTCGCAGGGGCTGCAGCTGCATTCTGCTTTCACGCTAAGGTGTGTGGCTTCTGTAACTGCTGACCCCCTGCTTTCGTGCCATGGGCATCCGTCGCAATGGCATCGCTGTGTCCTGCAATAGGACTGTCCTGTGTGATTTCAGGTGTGTTGGAACCAAAAGTTGGCGTTCAAGTGCTGAAGTTCTCCTGTGCCTCCCTTCTGTATGTTGATGCTAATTTGCCTGGTTTGTTGCGCTTGTTCTGTCCTGCAGCTACATCCTTGATATCCTTGTGCGCCATGGCCTGGTGACCGCCGATGTGGCGGCAAAGGTGCGGCAGTTCATTGCTGACAACCAGACAGACAAGCCGGGCGTCATTCCTGCAGCAAGAGCGGCGCCGCCCAAGCCGAAGCGGTGAGGCAACTAGCTTGCAGTGAACTAGAAAGCGGGCAGCACGCGCGTTTTATAGATCGATTGTTATGTCCTGGTTTGGCAGTTGGGAGCATGCTGTATATCTGTACTACGCACGTTTCATGAACCATGGCATTGGAAAAGCAGTGGAGGTGGCAACCCTTGCGGACTGCAGTGGCCTTTTGCTGAAGAGACCTCTGCCACATTTACTATCCCTTGCTAAAGCTGCAAACTAGTCGGGCACCGTTTTCATATTAGCGGTGCCCGCGCTTAGCCAGGGACATCTTCAATCCTACATGGGATGCTGCTGCCTTGCACGTTCTTCACATTGGCTAACGCTGACGCATTTGCTAGGATGCATCGTGGGCTCGGCGTGCACATAACTGCCCCTCCAACTTGATTGCTGTGCAGCATGCGGTACGAGGAGCGTGCTGCGTTTGCGCAAAATCCGCTTGGTCGTAAGCTATTTGAGCTCATGGCACGGAAGAAGACCAACCTCTCTGGTAGGGAGAGGGCAGGCAGTCAACTAGTGGTTGTGCGCTGTGGACACCGGCAGTGCCCTCTTCAGCAGCCGGCTTGCAGGCTATCAACCATGCCGGCCCCTGGCTGCTTCTTAATCCTTTATTGATGTCATGCTCCTTGTTTTGGTGGGGTGCAGTGGCTGCTGATGTGGCCACCGTGGAGGAGATGCTTGAGCTTGCAGGAAAGGTGTGTCCCACCCGACCACGTTTCCATGTGCCACTGCCCGCCTGCCCTGCCGCTTTCTTCCAGCTCCCCCACTTGAATATTGTGTTGCGCTAGTATTGCACTACCTCGCCCAGTTATAAGCATCGCATTCCAAACCACACACGTGCATAGCACCATGGGCTGTGCTGGATGATTGAATGCAAAGTTAACCATCTTTCGGAGCTGATTAGCGCCCACAACAGGGCCGCTCTGCTGATACACCTACCCTTGCGATGACAGCCCAGCCCCTACGATGGCCTTTTCTCTTAGTGTGATGCACACTTGTTCTGTTGCCCATTTCTTGCAAATCTCTTAGTGTGATGCACACTTGTTCTGTTGCCCATTTCTTGCAAATCAAAGGGAGGCGAAGAGCTGGGTGATTGAATGCAAAGTTAACCATCTTTCGGAGCTGACAAGCGCCGTACTGTGCGCTGTGCTGATACACCCACCATTGCGATGACAGCTCGCCCACCCTTTCGGGTCTTGATCCTCTGCATTGTGCACACTTGTGCGATTCCGCATGCACCAGTACCACATGAACGAGAATGCTGTGTGATTGAATGCAAAGATAACCATCTTTCGGCTGACAAGCGCCTCCGCGCACTGTTGATACACCCACTGTTACGATGACAGCATTCTCACTTGTGCAATTTGATTCACATCCATCCTCCCCCTGCATCTTTCCCTCGCTGTGGCTGGCCAGGTATACCATGGATGCCAACCACCCTTCGCTGCCATGTCCCTTCTAATCTGCCTGCAAACGAATGCTTCGACTCTGACACCACCGCTGCAATTAATTGACACCAAGCAGGTTGGGCCACACATTTGTGTGTTCAAGACACACGTGGATGTGTTTGACAAGTGGAGCGATGAGTACGCTTCACAGCTTCGGGCGTTGGCAGACAAGCACGGTGGGTGGGAGGCAGCATAATCCGCTATGGATGGGTTAGTGCTGTGCTGGTGGGTTGGGTGCGCTGCTTGCTGCTCTTTGCCTTGCACATTTTGAGTTCGTATGCGTTGGACCACCACAGTAGCGCTTTGCTCTCTCCTGTTTACCGTTGCAGACTTTATGATATTTGAGGACCGTAAATTTGCCGACATTGGCAACACGGTGGTGATGCAGGTGGGCGGCACACAGATATGCTTGTCGGTCTGCAGGAGCAGAACGCTGCAAAGTGTTGCACATGCGACATGGTCGCTAGAATCATGCTCTGCGCTGTTTGAAAAGTCAAGTTGACAGCGGCAATGCTTGCCTCTTGTCTGCTTTTGCAGTATGGTGGCGGCATCTACAAGATTGCCGACTGGTCAGACATCACCAACGCCCACCTTGTCCCCGGGCCTGGCATCATCGACGGTCTCAAGCAGGTGCACAACCATCTGCCTGTCTGGTTACCTGCCGGCCTGCCTGTCAGTCAAATGAGCAGCCGTGGTCGTTTGGCGGTGGCAGTTGTCCTTGCTGGCTGTTTGGAGTCCTTTCTTGATGTGCATTGAGCGTAGCAAAGAGGGAGGCTGCTTCCGAGTACCCATCGACTCACAAATCCGCGTACCGCAACCATACTCCGCCTTTGCCACTCAATCACGCATGCTTGAAACAACCCCTGCCTGCTGTTTTGGCCTATCACATGCAGATTGGGCTGCCCAAGGGTCGCGGTCTGTTGCTGCTGGCTGAGATGAGCAGCAAGGGCACGCTGGCGCGGGGCACCTACACTGAACAGGTGGTCGCTGCTGCTCAGGCCAACCAGGACTTTGTGATGGGATTCATCTCGGGTGGGTGGCTGATGACCTGGCCGGCTAACGGCTGGGTGGGTTGGCCTTTCTTCAGCGGTGGACTTCAGGTCCGGCAACCGTGAGGCTGAATCCCTGCTTCACTGCATACATCAAGGGGATACATGAGGATCAGTAGGGACTTTATTGTACCTGTGCTGCCTGCACTGGGTGCCTTACGGTTGTATGGTGTTGCTCACCGCATGCGCACAAGAACCTAACCCCCGTCAGGGTGGGGCTTGGGACCCCCCCACCCACTCCCCGCGTCTCTCACCCCTCAATACGGTCCCCAACCACCCTTTGATGCAGTGTCACCGTCTAGTTGGATGTGCGGACCGGGTTTTCCGGGCCTGATCCACATGACTCCTGGTGTGCAGCTGTCTGCTGGCGGCGACGCGCTGGGGCAGCAGTACAACACGCCTGACTCTGTGATTGGCGAGCGCGGCAGTGATGTGATTATTGTGGGGCGGGGCGTGATCAAGGCAGCAGACCCTGCCGCAGCTGCCGCGGAGTACCGGGCTGCGGGGTGGGGTGCATACGAGCAGAGCCTTGCTGCATAGGTGGAGCCGCTGTGTTTTCCCCAAAACTTCGCTCATGATATTGTTGCTTGATTATCCTGTCAGAAGGGGGCCGTCTTTGCATTTGTAGTCTTCTTGCCACCATCGCCCATCTGTATCTGGGTATTGGACTAAACTTGAATGGACTCTACCAACCACTCTTCACACATTGCCACCTGAAGCCACCTGAAGGACGCCGCAAACCACCTGTCAGGCTACTCGCAATTGCCACACAGCTACGAAAGGGTGCACTCGTTTCTTCAGTGTCAAGCCCTGCTCAAATATTGAGCTTGGCTGGCAAGACTGGTAGGTAACCAGTGGGCAAGGAACTGTGCATCTGCTTTGAACCTTCCAGGCTCAAGCACGAGGGTAGGTGCAGGATGCAAAGGGAGCTGGGTATCCTTGCCAGATGTAGCTTTGCTTTAGCGAGTCTCTGTCGATGCATGTGATCGCAGATCTGAACTAAAGGAAGAACGGGGGACTCGCTCTGTCGGACCTGTCCGACAATCTTCAGCTCGAGATTTCAAGGATGGCTTCCCTGCCACGCGAGCCAGATTCGCGCTGACTGCCCTGTTCTGCTGTTCATATTAAGGCTCTTGCAGCCTGGTTGGTATTCTACAAGTAATTACACGCCCTCGCCCACTTGCACTCATCCAGGCTCGCGCCTTGCGCACTCAAACTCGCACGCTTCGAGAATCTCCTTCATAGAGTGCGTTCACACCCTGCGCTCCTCTCCTGATCAGTGAAAACCGACGCGCAACAGATGCTCACGCTTGGCGCGCAAGCCACCACACCACGCTTTGCTCACAGTCGAACCAACGCTTCTGGGCCCCTGCCTTCGCGATCAGTAGGCCTGAGGTGAGGATGTCGAGCGGGTCCTTCCAGTCCTGAGCGCTGTATACAGGTTGCCAACTTGAGGTTCGCGCGCACAATCGCGCAGCTCTCAAACGACCCGTGCTGTGTCCTCACAGGTGCTATGCGGAGTCCCGAAGCGCCGTTCAGGAGGCGGCGCCCCGGTCCCCAGGCAGCAGCAAGGACACCGCCAGCTCTGCTGCCTGCTTGCTGAAGGCGCGGCAGAGGGCTGAGCGCGCTCTGGAGTCATACAAGTATGCAAAGGCAGATGATCCGCCTGCACAGGTAAAGAACAGTGCAGGCATTGTGAGCGCGCAATTTTCTTTGGGGGGAGTGGTTGGCCCGTTGGTTAGTTGTCCGCGCTACTGTTGTTTCACGTGGTTGTTTGTTGTGTTATTCAAGTTGCAAGTCACATATGTACAGCGGCCTGGACAGTTTGCTTAGCACTTGCCCACGGTTGCATCCAACAGGACACTGTGGCCTCACTGCGGCGCAAATTTGAGGCGGCACGGCGCGAGCTGGCAGCCGCATCAGAAAGCGAGTATGCACGCCTGTCCAGCCACGACAGCTCACACAGCAGCACCTCCACTGCCACCATCACAATCCCTCCACCCTCCCCAGTCGCTGAGAACCTCGTGCGTAGCATCAAACAGCCCGCCGGCCCCGTTACTGCCACAGTACAGCACAACATTGTGCCGCTGCCTGCTATCACCCGCAAGCTGCTTGAGAAGGAGCCTGTGAGGCCTGAGGGGACGGGAGAGGAGGTGCTGCTGCAGGGTTTCAACTGGGACAGGTGGGGCTTGGTTGTTGGGTGGTTGCCCAGTTAAGCCAACCTATCGCCTGCTGCTTTGCTGGTTGTGTCTGCTTTGTCAGCTTGTCTCCCCTATTCAAATATAGACGTGTGTCAGCTTGTCTCCCCTATTCAAATACAGATGGGACCAGCATGCAAACCGTTGCTCTGTTGGTCTAATTCCTTGTCTGCAGCTGGAAGCATGAGGGTGGCTTTTTCAACCATGTGCGGTCACGTGCCGAGGAGTTTGCTCAGCTGGGCTTCACCGCCATCTGGCTGCCACCATTCACTCAGTCGGTCAGCGAGCAGGTGTGTTCAGATGCATCCAGCCTGCCTGGCTCGGCCACCCTCGGTACCTCCTCAAACTTGTTCATGGACCTTGGCTAATCCACCCGCCTTCGGCACCTCTTATGTGCTTGCAGGGCTACATGCCGGGTGACCTCTACAACCTGAACAGCAAGTACGGCACAGAGGCCGAGCTGAAGGAGTGCGTACGCGCGCTGCAGGCGGCAGGGCTCAAGGTCATTGGAGACGCGGTGCGTGGGTGCTGTGTGGTGGTGGTGATTTTGAGCGGCAATCCATCCTGAATTGGTGAAAAGATGGATGGTGGGGTTATGCAGTGAAAAGAACGATTGTTGGGCTACCTTGTGGTCAGCGTGCCATTCTATCCATAACCTGTTGTTACTCCTATTCGTCACCCAACCTTACTCAACTCCCATGTTCTGTTTGGGATTTGCAGGTGCTCAACCACCGCTGCGCACAGTTCCAGGATGAGCATGGCGTGTGGAACAAATATGGCGGAAAAATGGACTGGGACTCACGTGCCATTGTGGGTGAGTGATGAGCGCCGCTGTGATGAGCGGTAATGAGGGGAAAGGTCTAGCATCTACAGGACCGGTGCTGCGGTTACAACGAGGGACTACAAGACTGGTGTTTAGTTTCAGCTCACTGGTGTGTGCCACCCTCTGATTTGCCGGCCCATCTGCCAGCTGCAGTGCATGTCTGCCAACCATGCAACTCTTCCCTTGTGCCTCACAGGGGATGACCCCAACTTCCGTGGGCGTGGCAACCGGTCCAGCGGCGACCACTTTGCGGCGGCGCCAAACATTGACCACAGCCAGGACTTTGTGAAGAAGGACATCAAGGGTGGGTGATTGGAGTGCAGTTGATTGCCAGATGGGTTCAAGCTCGCGTAAATTGCATCCTTATGGTGTACTCAGCGCTGCATGGTGCTGGTATTCCTGCTTCAGGACAGGTTTGAGCCGACCACAGCTTGCTGCACTACAGCGCGTGTTGCAAGTTGATAGTTGCAACCTTGTCACAACCTTTTTTTCCCACACCAGACACACTTGTAACCTGGCATGTTTGCTTGCCTGCAGAGTGGCTTGTCTGGCTGCGAGCGAACGTCGGTTTTGATGGCTGGCGCCTTGACTATGTGCGCGGGTTTGCTGGGAGCCATGTCAAGGACTACATGGAAGCATCCACCCCCCAGTTTGCTGTTGGTGAGTGATGTGGCAGCATAAATGCATAAAAAGCAAACTCGGTGGATTGGCATCTGGCTGATAGCCACTTGTGCGGTGAAGGTGGCAGGCAGGTTCATTGCACAGCCTGGAGGTGCAGCAAGGATAAGCTTGCGTCAAGCATGCGTTATCCAAATACCAAGTTGCACAACCCAAATAATAACCCCGCGTCCCCTACATGCAGGCGAGTACTGGGATGCGCTGTCGTACGACTGGGACGGCACCCCCTGCCACAACCAGGACGCGCACCGTCAGCGTACCGTCAACTGGATTAATGCCGCTGGCGGGCTGTCAACCGCATTTGACATCACCACCAAGGGCATTTTGCACGCAGGTAGGTTGCTTGGGTGGGTGCCCGGGTGCACGCAGCAACGAAGGGTTTGCGAAGTGGTGGCAGCCCGAGTGTTGTGTGGCATTGACGCTTGGACAACAGGGTGGCAGGAGAATGTGCAATAAAAAAAGGAGTTTGGGAAGGTCGAGTGTAGGGCAGACTGCCCTGCCCTGCTACAGCGCAAAATGAAACTTCTTGCACAACTTCAGGCCCTTCCAACACAACATTCAACTGACTGGCTGCTTGTGCCTGCGCCTCCACATCTGTTCGCCTGCAGTGTTTGAGCGCTGTGAGTACTGGCGGCTGCGCGATGAGACAGGCAAGCCTGCTGGCCTGCTGGGCTGGTGGCCTTCCCGATCCGTCACCTTCCTGGAGAATCACGACACGGTAAGTGCACAATTGTGTGTTTGGGCGGGTTATGGGGTGGATGATTGTTAACACGTGGTAAAGCAACAATTGGGTGGAGCACCAGCGACTTGGAGCCAGACTTCACAGACAGATTGCAAATAAAGATGACATTTGGTCGGACTTCTCCACTTTCTCCACTGACCTGGTTGCATATCTGGCCTTTGCCTGCAGGGCTCCAGTCAGGGCCACTGGCGCTTCCCTCACCACGGTGTGGAGCAGGGCTATGCGTACATCCTCACCCACCCCGGCTCCCCTTGCGTGTTTTGGGATCACCTCAGCGATCAGCGGCTGAAGGACACAGTGGGCCGCCTCATCGCTGTGCGCAAGCGCGCTGGTATCCACTGCCGCAGCAAGGTGTGTATGTGTGTGGTATTGTGTGTGCTTGTTCTTTTTTTGGGTGGTGGTAGTGTATGTGTGTGTGGTTTTNNGGGGGCGCTATTAGATGCGAAAATGGTAGGGTTGCGTGCATGCGTCAGAAGGCGAAGCAGTAGCATCTGGCCAGCTTGTCTGCAATCTGTCCTTTGCCACACCATTTGTGTGTCACACTTTGGTGCGACATTCTTGCAGATCACAATCTTGCGTGCTGATCGTGACGTGTACGCTGCGGAGATTGAGGGCAAAGATGGGTGCTCGCTTCTTATGAAGATGGGGCCTGGTGATTTCGCTCCTGACGGCGGAACCTGGACCATTGCTGACTGCGGGCACAACTGGGCGGTGTGGGAATGCAAGCAGTAGGTCCTGATCACAGACTACTGCTGGCCAGCACTGCTGGAGCAGTGCGTCTCCACTGCTCCCATCGGCCTGTATGCCAGTTAAGCCGGTGAATTCCCACTGCTTGCTTGAGCAGATGCAGTAAGCATGACCGTCACTTGCCATTCACGCAGTTCCTGGCTACTGTAGCAGGCGGCCTTGCTGTGCCCATTGATATGCTATTTTTCCGACTCTTGGACTTGATAATTTAGTCACAGGCATCATCCTTTTCCTGCGCACGGCTGTCCGGTGCCTTTTGGGCCACCTCCCTGGTAGCCTACCACTGAAATGCTCTCAATCCCTTGCCAACTCTTGGCTGGCGATGATGAAAGGTGGGGCATTTGTTACTGGATGTCAGTAGTGCACCTCACATGCCTGGCTGCAACATTATTGGCTGATACTGGATCCCTTGCCTCCTTTCATGAGCTTCCCTTAGTCCATTAGCTTGCTCCCTGCACGCTGCCGTTAGCCAGTGGCCGGGATGTTGTGCCCCTTAGGCAGTTGCAATATGCATTTTCCATAGACAGTTATTTTGTGCTTAGGCAGTCACATTCCACGTGCCAGACCAGATCGCATCACGTCTCGCGCAGCCTACAAGGCCACAAATGAATCTTGTGATTAGTCAAGGCAGTGTAGCACCGGTTCTTTCTTTACTTCCCTGTCTACCTGCGGTGGCACTTTTCTGATGACGCCTCCATACGTCGTGAATGTCTTTTCACCATCCATGCCTGCACGTGTCGTGCTGCAACCTAGCGGCTTGCGGTTACATATGATGTGTGTTGGGCAACATGCCCCCTCATCCGTTTAGCGTCTCGTTGTTCACCTTGATATTCAACTGATGTTGTAGCCTGAGAATGTACATAGTGCAATGCCGGTTTCTTGTGCAGTTGCCCCCGGGTTAAAAGTTGCTTCCGCTTCCCTTGGTTCATGTCCAATTGTCGTGCCGAACGTCTATGATACACACAACGTCTGTGCCACTCGCAAACGTTTTTGTCTTTTTGTCGCACTGTACTCAATCCAGAAACTTAACCCATGTTGTTTTTGTCTTGACATTGTATTACACCAGTGTGTAAAAGGGAGCATGTTGCACACATACTAAAAGCAGTAGACATGATGATGCGAGCATTGTCAACAAAAATGCAGCCTCTCAGCCCAAGGGCAGCGTTGGCACAATGAGGGCTGCTCGACTCCGCGTTGTTTCCACCAACTCAGCGTTGGGGCAGTCATTAGTGGCTACACGTCTGGCTGCCACCTCGGTTGCCATGCCATTGCCCGTCTGTCGCTGGTACACACGCTGCATGGCCTCATCAAGTGAGCACGAAATGAACCAGGTGTCGTCAAACACATCTGCTAGCCTCCACCAGGGTTCTGCTCCCAGTAGGACATAGTTTCCCTCTGAGATAATGACGCGGTGCTGTGGGCCCACCACAATGTCTCCTGGCACTGGGTCCCCCACACCGTGGTCAAACGAAGGCGCCACGCATCGCCCTGCATACATGCCAGGCGCATGGTGAGGAGCCGTGGATGACACGCAGGGGTCGAGGGAGGATGAGGTGCTGCGTATCCTTACCGGCACTGTGCTGGGTTTACGGGGTTTCTGCACAGTTGCAAGGAGGTTCAAACGCGAAATAGGCTGAAGTCTGGCCTCAATTGAAGATGTGGTTTGGTAGGCTTGAGGCTGATAAGAGGCGCGCACGTGGTCCTCCGTGTCTGGGCCTGGCCAGACTCTAAACCTACCCACAACCCCACACCCACAACAACATCAGCTCAACCCACCCACCAACCCACCCACCCGTGCGCTTGACCTCAGCCAGGCAGGCGTGGTACATGCGGGCATCAAATGTCCATTCCGCCCCTCGACGTGCATGGGCTAGCTGAGGGTCAGGCATCTGGTCCAGCTGACGGCGGAAGAAGTGAAAGCCATCCTGTGGGTGAAAGGGAGGCTTCTTTGAGGGTGTGGCTGATTGATGACTGCAGCATGCTGTAGAGGATAGCAGTCCAGCCTCGGCGGCATGATCAGTTTCAAGCTGCGGCTCTTCCATGTGCTGTAGCCCCTGATGATGGTGGTGGCAGGCCCTTCGCAGTTTGGCTTCAAATAAAGGACACTGACTGCCGCCCGGGCCCACCTCACCATGGGCAGATTTGCTGCTCCGATGTTTACTTGGTTCAGCCGTGCGCACACAGCTTTGGCCAGAGAGCTCTTGCCACTTCCGGGCACCCCGGCGACCCCAATCAGCAGCGGTGCAGACCTGCAAGCGTGAGAAGAGCGCGTGACTGTTGGTGACACCACCGGCAGGACTGCATAAAGGAACTGCAGTCCCAAGCTGTCAAACATGGTGGCTGCATCCAGGCAGGCATCACACTGCCTCTTCACACACACCCTCGATCGGTGGCGTGTTGCTGCAGCCGTGACATCACTCTTGCAGCAAGCATATCATAAACCTCTGCCATCGTCCGAACCTCGCTAAAGACACCGCCATCCGCCGCTGCCGTGTCTGCTGCCCTTGCACAACTTACTGCAGGGCTTGCCGACGTTGCTGTGTACGTATTCTGCCGGTGAGCAAGGAAAAGGGCAAAAGGAGGAGCATACGTTGGAGGAGGCGGCAGGGAGCCTAGCAGCCACCCCCGTCTGGGTGGGTTGGATGGCTGCAACCCAGCCGGCCTACAATTATTCACGGAGAACTGGAGCATGCACAACAATGGTCCCACCTTTCCCGAGCGTCCGCAGTAACTGGCGCTGCGCAGGGCCGGTGCTGCTTGGTGAACCAACTGCGCTTGCTGGTGGGTTGGCGTCAGGAGCAGCACCGGCCGCTGCAGGCACCGTTGCTGCTTTTGACAGCCTATTGCATTGGGTGTTGAATGAGGGCATCCTTGCCAGGAAATAGTTGCCCCAGCGGCGTGCCTGGCCATGCAAGATGTGAGCAACTGGACAAGCCCTTTTTAGAACAGCAGCGCCCACTTCAGAAGCTGCCACCGCTGTAGACCTTTTGGGCAGTGGGTGTAGGGCCTTTAGATCCGCTGAAGCGGCGGTGGGTGACAGAAAGCGCTGTGCCAACAAGGTCTCTGCCGCACGTGGCCTGTGTGTCTCGTCTCAACTTCCCCTTATTTTTTCCTGCCCGGGGTGCCTCCGTTCCCTGTCTCGGTGTGCAGCAAAGGCATTATCCGGCTGCCTGCAGTAACGCCGAGAATGCCGCCGACAGGCGGCGCGGCCCATGGCCACAGCGTCCTCTCGTGGGCATCGGCATCTCCACCAGGACCTGCAAGAATTAGTGACGGCGTGCAGGTGCGACGGGAGGGTCCTGAATCCCTGCTTCCAATCCTGGAGTCTCACCCGGTCGTCCTTTTGTCCTCGCAGACGCGGAGCGAAGCTACACGTGAACAGACGCCGCTGCAAGACCCTTTGCTGGCACAGGTGCGGGCAATCGCAGGTGTTCATTGTGTGGACCCACGAGTCCGGAGCTTGCAGGCTTCGTTATGGCCCCTAAATTGCATCAACTAAATTTTCGACTTTTTGGGCCCTTGCGCCCGCCGGCCGCGGCTGCAGCCCGACCCATCCACCCCTCCCAATCAGACTATCCCGGCGCCGGTGGACCCGCCTGGCGCCCCACGTAAGAAGGTGTCCACCAAAGCGAGGCGGCCGTTGTTACTGTCTGCTGGGGCACCTGTGAGAAAGCTCGAGTTTGATGATATCTCGCTGAGAGGCATGCAGCAGCCGGGCAGCACCGCAGGCACCGGCGGCAGCGGCGCTGGCAGGCCGTCGAAGCTCCAGAAAGTACGGTAGCCACAGCTGTTGGCAGGCCTGGCAGTTCAGTGGCCTGTCCAGCATTGTATGTACTAATTGGCCTATTGAGGGGAGGTTGAAGCAACAGCAGCGCCAGCATGATCGTGCATCCGGCTGGCTGCCTCTGTTGGCTAGCCGAGCTACCAGTAGCTGCCCCCAAGGTCCCCAAGGGTTCTGGCTGCCCAATCCTTGGCCAGGACTACTTTTCAAAGCTGATATGACGTATACTCCCCATACCATTTTGTCCTCTGCTGACGAGGAGGCTTGCCAGCTGCGCCAGCTCCTCTTGTGCGAGTGTGGGTGTTGCTTGTGTGTTTTTGTGGTGTGCGTGTCTGTGTTTGTGTAGGTTATGTGTATACAAGTGGTTAGCCATCCCTATTCAACCCAGCTGGCGCAGATACCTGCCCCCTACCCTGTCATGCTCCTGCTTTCTGCCCACCCTGCCATACACCGATATTTTCTTGTTCTCGTTGCCAAATTCAAAGCGTTGACTATGCCATGTGGTCACAAGTTGCGCCCTCTTGACGTGTCCATCAACCCTTACCTTTCTGACCCGCCCCGTCCTTGTGCGTCTTTGAACCCCGCCCTTCCCGCCGCGTGGGTTGGGTCCTGACTGGGCACTGTCATTGAGAGGCAGTGTATACTGCACAAGGTGCCAAATGTACGATAAGCATGCTTTAGAATGCCATTGGATCGACAAGCACCTTTACCTTGTAAGCATAAGTAGCACGTTGCGGACCGCAATGCGACAGTCCTGACACTGCTGACGTCACGCTCCGCATGGCGAGCCAAGGTGGCAGTGGTGGGTGTGCCGGTCCTACACGCAGGCCTGCTTTGTTTTCCAAGCACACGCGAAGTTGCGTTTGGGACGCTGGCACCACTGAAGCAACCCGTCTTCGACTTGTTCGGCTGCTGCCGTCCTGGCTCTCCCCCTGTTCTTGCCCCGCTTCAAAGGAGGCCTGGCAGTCCACGAGCACAGTTGGGTTCGCGGACTCTCTTGGGGGTGGCCCTGCCAACGCTTGAACCCACCGAACCCCTCTGCGACCCGCCGGCCGCAGCTTTCGGCGCTGCATGGTACGGACCACGCAAACTGGAAGCATCTCCGAGCAAGAGGACGAGCAGGTAGGCTGGGCGGCGGGCATCCCCTCTCGTGCACCCCAGTTGATTCGCGCAGCCAGGGCTGGGTGGGCAGGCAGTCTTGAACATCTGAAGCCTAATATGCTGCGCGGGGGCGGGGCGCACGTAGCTCGACGTTGTCTGGCGGCAGCAAGCGCCGCAAACGGACCGTCGTGCACGAGGGCCAGCAGCGCAGGTTGCAGGCTGTTCACGCTCACCTGCCAGTGGTTTGCCTAACGCTCTCTTGAAGTCTCAGTATGTTGCATAGGAAGCAAAGCCCTGTGCAACTTGCGGAGATTTAGGATGCAAGCATTGCAGAGCTGGCGACGGCGAGTTGTAGACCGATTTTATGCCACCGTTGCTTTGTGCTTGTGCAGATATGCCCCCTGTGCATCAACGAGCTCGACGAGACCGAGAAGGCATGGCTGCCATGCAGCTGCGGGTGCGTGACTCATTCATGCCGCTACGGCTTCCCTTGATGCAACCTGTGCATTGAGTCCCTGCAATTGTTACTCTGCAAATGCTGTTAAGGCTGCCTTTGTGGTGCAGCCCCGCTTGGCAGCTTGCAACGCGTCCAAGTCAGCTGCGCTATGTCGCTTGCCGTCTGCAAT